>JAVJIF010014381.1:0-108287 GCA_038442645.1 Agave tequilana | reverse complement strand
TAAAGCAAGGCATAGTATGCCTTAGCATTTGCCTCAAACTCCTTAGTGGCAATGTCGGACCAAGTGTCCTCATCACTAATAGGTACGCTAAAGGGTTTAATCACCGCTTTTGTAACTCAACTTCCTAAAGATTGTAAAAATACGGTCATCTTAACCTTCCATATAGACAAGTTAAGGCCATCAAACGTGGGAGGGATCTTAATATCTTCGGCCATCTTTACTACAGTGGATGAAAAAGAATTGTGAATGAAGTGATTAGCAAATAGGATCTCTCTAAGGTGGTTAAACTAAAATCTAGAGACCAAGGCTCTAATACCAATTGAAATATACCTAGAGGGTAAATAGGTGTTTTGCTAATTAATACAATTTTAAAACTACTTATGATGAATTATGCAAACAGTCACTCAAAACAAGAATTGAAGTCGAATTTTCCGTGAAAGGCTCTAGAACTTCTCCTCTTTGATTCCTCTAGATAATGAGTTGAGGTGCTCAATTGCCTCCTTGTTGAGATGAATATAGACTGATAATGAAAGTGATGGATGAAATGCAAGCAATGATATTAGGCTAGATGAACAATCACACAAGTATGAAAAGTAAAAAGTAATAGAGAGCAAGACACAAGCAAACGCACACACAAAAGATTTGTTTCGAGTTTCGAGCCACCGCTCTACGTTCTCGCCTTCACCACTATGAAGGATTTCACTATCCTCTAAGGGATCTTCCACAAAGGGACCTTACACAAATGAATTACAATTTGGTCTACACAAAATCGGAGTATACAACTCCACCACTCAACCCTCTACACAAGAGGTAGCACAAAGCCATTGAGGTCACAATGCTCTTGGTGATCTAACAAAATTTCAAATACTCTCTCTAACAACTTCCTATAGAGTAGAATATGAAGTGTAGCTCAAGAAGTTAAGTGAGAGATGAAATTCAGATAGAAAGAATAAAAGAGCTTTAAAACCAACTGAAAATACTTTGAAAATAAAGAACTTGAAGATTGGAAGCTAGAAATACTTTTCTCTTTGAAAACAACTTGAAAACTTGTAAACTTGTATAATCTTCTTATATAAAAACCAAAACCAATGACCCATATATATATAGCAATAGATAAATATCATCTGTTAATCATACCAGGTCATTTGGGTGTGTTTAGACACTTAGAAACCAAAAATACCTATTGGAATCCACTAAAAACAAAACAGATCCAAAAACTAGCCGTTATGGACAAATGACAGACTGTCGGTCGACCGCCCGGTCAACCGATAGCTCATCCACAAAAGAGTCGTTGGCTTCGGTCAACCAGCCCAGTCGACTGCCCTTTAGTTCAAAGGGGAAAACACAAGGTTCATCGATCGGCCCGGTCGACCGACCCAACCTGAGAGCAAAGGACTTTCAGTCGGTCGACCGGTCGGTCGACTGCATGGTCGACCAATAATATGCACAAATGTGCACGACCCTTGGCCAAAGGCCGGTTGACCGCTCGATCGACCGTTTTGGCCTGCCATAGGCACCAGTCGACGGCCGGTCGACTGACTTGGCCTGAGATCTATTTTTCTGAAATATTTTGAGTTTCAAAATATTTTTCAAATTGTATTGGTTTATAAGTAAAATAGCAATGTATAGGGTGATGAAATACATGTTCTAAATTTATAAAATTTTGAAAAAAATTATGAGACATGTATCAAAATCAAACATGCTAAATACCAATACTATCAAAACTTGTATTTTTAAAATCGTGTATTTTTGTGTGTGTAACTTCTTGACCATTACAACTATATTCTACACTTTAACAAACTAATATCTTACAAGGCTCTAGGTGACTACAAGATCCAAAAGTGGGCTTCTCCTTTAGCAACATCGAGTGCATTGAGCTTCAATCCTGAAAAAAAACTCCTTGAATCCATTAGAATCTTGAAATATACTTAAACACTTAAACTTGATTAGTACTAAATAACCACATATATTTTGTTATCGTCAAAACCATAAAACCGGTTGATTGTAACCTTAGGCTAACAAGGTAAATGTAATGTCATGTAATATGTGTAAGATATGTATTGCATGAATGTGATGATATTAGATATATGTTATGTGTTGTACACATAAAATGAACTCAGTATATACAAAAGAAAATGAGATACATGACCTGAAGGGACAAACTGTTCTATTTAGAAGAAAGATTTTTAAGATGTAAAGAATGAAGTTAAAGATATTACTCTTATATATTATCGAATATGCCAAGTTTCGAAGATGAAACTTTTTCTAAGGAGGATAGAGCTGTAACACCCGACTTATTAAACCCTAAATTAATATATAAATATTAAATAAATGAGATTTTTCAGATATTCTTATGATTATTAAATTAAAGTTTATATGTGAAATGAATTTCGATAATCATTTGGAGAAAATCTTAAGTGGTTTGATAAATTATACAGGATTAGTGGTATGAGAAATACATGTGTGTATGTATATGGTGCGCTAATCAATTTTTGCTCTCTTGACTTGTGATGCTCCCTCATGTGTGACTACTAGATGTGTCCAAATCTCCTAAGCGAATTTGCAATAGATGACCCTAGTAATGTCGTCATCGTTCAAAGCTTGAAGTAAGGTATAGTGTGCCTTAACATTTGCATCAAACTCTTTAGTGACAATATCGGACCAAGTGCCCTCATCACTATTGGGTACACTAAAGGGTTTAGTCACCGCTTTTGCAACCCGGTTTCCTAAAGATTGCAAAAATACCACCATCTTAACCTTCCATATAGACAAGTTAAGGCTATCATACTTGGGAGGGGTCTTAGCATTTTTGGCCATCTTTACTACAGTGGATGAAAAAGAAATTGTGAATGAAGTGATTAGCAAATAGGATCTCTCTAAGGTGGTTAAACCAAAATATAGACACCAAGGCTCTGATACCAATTGAAATACACCTAGAGGGGGGTGTGTAACGCCCCGATCCGGAGGGTACGGAGACGTCACTGCGACGTATATACGCAAGTCAGAAGCACCCTCACGTATATACGCTAAGCATCAGTACAGGTAAGAATCAGAGTGCGGAAGTAAGTGGTGCATTATACATTCCAACACATGAGTACAATTACAGAGTTATCACCAGATGTGATAAATATTACAATAATATTACATCACCAGATAGGCGCAATTGCGAGAGTACAAGGGATATACTAGAGTAAATAGTATAAAAGGCACTCACGAGTTTACTAAAAGGAAACTCGAGAGGCACACAGGGGCCCGGAAGGATAGAGCTCAGGACGGTCAGCTGGAGATCCACGCTACCGCTGTGCTACTCTGATCAGCAACAGGGAGGATCCACACGCTCCAATGCTCCAAAACCTGGACATGAGGATCCAGGGGAGTCAGTTGAAACTCCCAGGCGAGTGGTAGGCAAAAGCCAAGTGGCGAGCCAGGATGAGCACAAGTGTGTATATAACAGTGATATCGAGTACAGAAGACAGGAGGGTTAGAATACAAGTATAGCAGGTATGAACAGGTATAACATAATCATCATAAAACAGGAAATCCGATATAAAACATTATTATGTGCAAAACCGATTATACAAGCTTAGGTCACGGCTTCATGAGACTAGTACCTCGAAGGAATAATCCAAACAAGGAAACCCTCATCTATATACCTTTATCCCATGTCATCGTAATCTAAGCGCATAGAACCAGAGTTGCAAATCACACAATAGTCATAACAGGAGTACATAACAGGAGTCATAACAGGAATCGGAACAGGAGTTCATCATAACGGGCATCATAACAGGAATAACAGGAATCATAACAAGCATAACAGGAGTCCATGACAGGAATCATAACAGGAGTAGCAGGAATCATAACAAGCATCATGATAGGCATCTATTATATTATTATACTCGTCTGACTCATATATCTAGGTATGTGTCCTGGTGTACATCCCAACACACATACATCCATATATAAGCAAGCCGAGGGTTGTTACTGGAAGCTGATGGAGAACTGATAGCTCCTCTTATAGTAGTTCCCGTACACACCGGGACCAGCTTGAGGGCCTTAAATCCCCCTAACACGCATCTTCTGAGGGCCTTAAATCCCTCTAACACGAATCGTCAGTATTTTATTCCATTACTATAAGCAGGGCATCATTCCGGCATCCATCACTTCCTCCCATTCCCCGTATAAGTTGTCCTTTTTATGGCTTATCAATGTTATCAGATTACGGGAGTAACTGGTCATAACAGGAAATGGCCCCACAGATTCAAGAGGTGGCCCCCACCACGTATGTGGTGTGGCACTTTGTTCCATGTGGCACTTAGTTCCATCAGAATAACAAGGCAGGTTTCCCGTAAACGATGATAATCACAAGTCGAGTAGGTCATGTTGGGTGTCAAGTGATAGCATGACAGGGTGATGATATTAGCAAGTAACAAGTCAGGCAATAACACAATATATAATCCAAGTCTCGAGGATAAAGTCCATATTCAAGAAAGTGATTAACCACAGTTGGCAGCCAAAGTTAGTCGACTAGGGGAAGAAGATAGTCGACTTAGAGGAGGAGTTAGTCGACTATAGCAAGGGACAAGTCGACTGGAAAAAGCTGCGTATGGGAAAGCTGCGTTTCAGGAGGAAGGTTAGTCGACTAGGGCATTGTGGGTAGTCGACTAGTCAAGGTCGCGTCTCAAAGAGCCGCGTCTCAGGGAGCTGCGTTAGTCGACTAGGAATAATAGTTAGTCGACTGGTGAAGTCCGCGTTTCAAAGAACCGCGTCTTCAGAAGAGGGTTGGTCGACTGGACGCAAGGGGCAAGTCGACTAAAGGAGGCTGCGTTTCAAAGGACTGCGTCTCAAGAGGGGAGTTAGTCAACTGGGTCAATAGGGTAGTCGACTAATAGAACTGCGTCTCAGAAATGAGGCTGCGTTTCAAAGGGATTAGTCGACTTATCAGGGGTCAAGTCGACTAATACTGTGTAACAGAGAGCAGAAATAGTTTTAAGAGTTTGTGATCTTTGTTGATAAAAATACAAGTTATCCGAGTCTTTGGCGAGGAAAAACACTCGCCTAAAGGTTCCTTGCTGCGTCCAACGAAGGGAAGTTCGGCCCCAATCCAAAAGGAGGGTACCGGCCCTAAGTCTTGCCGCCGGAGAAGAATGCGGCCCCAATCCCAAGGAGAGGCCGGTCTTCACAAGGTGATGGAGAGAAGTTGAAGGTGCAAGTCTAGTTCAAGTTGGCAAAATGGGATTTTGCAAACGGTGCAACGGGGAGTGACGAGAGAGCTAGTATGAAGGAGCTCGCCGTGGAGGTGAAGATGGTATACTTGGTGGTGGCCAAGGAGGAGTAGGTGGTGGTGGAGATGGAGGAAGAGTTGGTGGAGGTTAAGGCTTTAGTGAAATGGTGAAGAGAGAAAAATGAAGTGGAATGGAGAAGGAAAGGAATTTATAGGATTTGGATTAGTGAAGGTGATGCAAATAAATAAAAAAGAGGGGGTTTTTGTAAATTGGGGGGATTAGGGGTCTCTCTGGCCACTTGGCCGGTTATGATAATGAGAGGGGAGTGGGGATATCTTGGAAAAGGCATTTTGGAAGAGAAGGAATTAATGAAGAGAGAGAAGGGAGAATATAATAATGTAGCACACCTTTTAAAACAAAAGGAACCAAAGATGAGAACTTGCGTTTCTCCCACTCAAACGCAGCACCCAAACCTGCGTTTAGGCCAAAATGGGCCAAACGCAGGGATTAAAGCCGCGTTCAGGGAAAACATGAAGGCTGCGTTTAACAGAGGAGAGAGAAAGTCATGTTGACTTGATGGGATTTGATCTGAAGTGCATTAAATGCAACATGGGGAGGATCTTCACAATAAATGCAGAATCTCAGGTAGGTGAGATCCGCGTTTAAGGAAGGAGAGAGAATGGGAAAAGACAAAGTGGAATACATGGGGCAATCTCCTCGGTAACTGGGAAAATACCAAAAGCTCCGAAAAGGCCCAAAAATAAAGTAGTTCGGAAAGTTTCCCAAAAATTCTCAAAAATCATAAATATTATAAAATGATTTTTGGTGAAATCGGTTTTCAAAGATTCAATCTCATTTTCAAGTTAAAAATCCTGAAGTCAACCGTCAATCTCGGTATACACCGGATTGGCCGGGTTTTCAATAAATTCAGAAAATTCTCAGAAAAAGTAATTAGATGGAAATGTGATTTTAAGAAGTAATGTCAAAAGGCACTTTTAGTAATTCCAAACCGTTTATAAATTAAAAATCCGGGTATCGGTCAACGAGATTGGCCGACACCGGTTTTGAAGATTTCCAACTTAATCCAAGAAAATTCCAGAAATTTATAGAAAATCTAGAATATTAGAAAACGATGTTTAAAACTAAAATCGGTTAAATCGGAATACCAGAATGACCAAATCGAGTAATACCCTAGGATCGGGCCCTCGGTTCAGACTAGAGCTGACTCCGAGTCCACGAACCCAATTCCAAGACAAAACGTTCATATAAATAATTCGTAATACAAAACAAATACAGGAAGTAAATCAAAAAAATACGATCGAGAATCTGAATACGCAACTAAGTACGTATTCCGGGAGCGGGGTGTTATAGGGTGAATAGGTGTTTTGCTAATCAAATACAATTTTAAAACTACTTATGATGAATTATGCAAACGGTCACTCAAAACAAGAATTGAAGCCGTATTCCCCGTGAAAGACTCTTGAACTTCTCCTCTTTGATTCCTCTAAATAATGAGTTGAGGTGCTCAATTGCCTCCTTTTTTAGACGAGTATAGACTGATAATAAAAGTGATGGATGAAATGCAAGTAATGATATTAGGCAAGATGAACAACCACACAGTATGAAAAGTAAAAAGTGATAGAGAGTAAGACACAAGCAAACACAAACACGAAAGATTTGTCCCGAGGTTTGAGTCACCGCTCTACGTCCCCGCCTTCACCACTATGAAGGATTTCATTATTCTCTAAGGGATCTTCCACAAAGGGACCTTACACAAAGGAATTACAATTGGTCTACACAAAACCGGAGTACACAACTCCACCACTCAACCCTCTACACAAGAGGTAGCACAAAGCCAATTGAGATTACAAAGCTCTTAGTAATCCAACAAGATCACAAACACTCTCTCTTACAATTTCCTATAGAGTAGAATATGAGGTGTAGCTCAAGAAGTTAAGTGAGAGATGAAATTCAGTTAGAAAGAATAGAAGAGCTTTAAAACAAACTGAAAATTGCTTTGAAAATATAGAACTTAAAGATTGGAAGCTAGAAAAACTTTTCTCTTTTGAAACAAACTTGAAAACTTGTAAACTTGTGTAATCTTCTTGTATAAAAACCAAAACCAATGACCTATATATATAGGCAATAGATAAATATCATTTGTTAATCATACCAGGTCATTTGGGTGTGTTTAGACACTTGAAAACCAAAATACCTATTAGAATCCACTAAAAATAAAACAGATCCAAAAACGAGCCGTTATTGACAACTGGCAGACTGTCGGTTGACTGGTCCGGTCAACCGATAGCTCACCATAAAAGAGCCGTTGGTTTCGGTCGCCCGGCCCAGTTGATCGCCCTTTAGTTCAAAGGGGGAAAACACAAGGTCTTCAATCGGCCCGGTCGACCGACCCAACCCGAGAGCAAAGGACTTTCAGTCAGTCGATCGGTCGGTCGACCGACAATATGCACAAACGTGCACGGCCTTTGGCCAAAGGCCCAGTCAACCATTCAATCGACCGTTTTGGCCTACCGTAGGCACCAGTCAACTCGACGGTCGACTGACTTGGCCTGAAATCTGTTTTTCTGAAATATTTTGAGTTTTAAAATATTTTCAAATTGTATTGGTTTACAAGTAAATAGCAATGTGTAGGTAATGAAATACATGTTCTAAACTTTTTATAAAATTTTGAAAAAATTATGAGACATGTATCAAATCAAATATGCTAAATACCAACACTATCAAAACTTTTATTTTTGAAATCGTGTATTTTTACATGTGTATCTTCTTGACCATTACAACTATATTCTGTTGGCCCAGAGGCCTTCTACTCTAGTTTTGATGATGATTAACTCATGTAGTTATGTTTACTCATAATCTTGTGATGTTTAGTTTCAGATCCTTAACCAAGATATTAGTAGGTGATTAGCTTCAACAAAGGTGTTTTGGAGCTTCTCACATGGTGATTCAGAGCCCGAGCGACAAGATCATATATAGTACTCGTTGGAGTCAAGCTCAGTGGATCACAGTTTGGATCGAGTCGACTTGAAGACGGAGTTCGTCAAGAAGACTTCGGTACCTAGTTTAGTTTGTTTTTAGATCCATTTGTAAAGACTAGATAGTGTGATATGCTCAAGTTCACAACACACACATGTTTCATGTCTTGGTATTGGTTTTCGGTTTTTGGTTTAACCGATATTTGACTTTCATGAATAGATAGATTCAAAATAAGTTTACATGGTTAATGAATATTAGATATGTTCTATATACATGCATGCTTCAACTACTTAGACAAACTTATTTTGATATGCCTATTCATGTGTTTTAGGTTTTGTATTTTGACAAAACGTATTTGCGAAATTAAAGTAAAAAACATGGATATATATATTTTTCATGTATATTGGACTTATGTCCATATGCAACATGCTTCAATGTGTTTAAGTATCATGTTTTTGTATTTGGATGAGTTTGGACAAAACGTATTTTCAATTCAAAAATCAAAGTTTGGAAAAATACAGGTTTTGTTTTTCGGCAAAATTTCCATAACACAAAAATGGTTTAAAAAGTTTGAAATTTGTGTTGAAATTTTTCACACAATTTTGTATATCAATGTATTATGATAAAACTATTTCTGTGGATTTTTAAGGATTTTATGGGATTTTTTAAGCATTTAAAAACCAAGTTTTTTGTCCCAAATATCAGCCTGCCAGGTTCTGGCGGTCGACCGGGCCGGTCGACCAGATCCAGAGTCGACGGTCGACCGGTCAACCGACGTGCACAAAACGTGCACGCTGGCCAGCCACTTGGGCCGGTCGACCGAAGCGGTCAACCGACTGCAAGTACCCCACTCTCGGTGGGGGCGGTCGACCGACCGGTCGACCGTAAGGCTTGGGCGGTCGACCGTCCAGAGAGCATTTGCTCTCTGGATTGGGACGATCGACCAGGCGGTCGACGGAGAGCTCCAACGGTCAAATTTTTGACCGTTGGCGGTCGACCGGGCCGGTCGACCGCCAGCCGCCAGGGCTGAAAAACAGCCCCAACGGCTAGTTTCTCCTTGGGGCTATTTAAACCCCATTGGAGAGGTGTTTTGGCTAAGGTTTTTGAAGAGAAAATTTTCTTACTTCTTAAAGTGTTTATACAAGTTTTCAAAAGTGTTTTAGAGCTTCAAAAGATCTATCTTTATATTGTTTTAAAGGGTTGAAAAAATCAAAAAAAATTGGCTATTTGGGATATTGCTTTTGATCTTCATTTCAAACTTATTCTAGTTGTTTTCCCAAGCATTTTCTTTGAGTTTTTGATTTCCAACATCTTGATTTTTCACACTTGAGCTATATCTCCTATTCTATCTATAGGATCTTTTATTTGTGGGAAATTGGTTTGTGGTTGAGATATACCACCTTGTTGTAACCCTCCTTGATTTGTTGTATCCCTCTTGGGTAGAGGTTGATTTGGAGTGGTGGTTAGCTCCCTCTTTGGTAGAGGTTGAGGTTGTGGTTTGCTCCCTCTAGTGAGAGGTGGAGTTTGGTTTTGTATCCCTCTTGGTGAAGAGGTGGATTGTGGTTGTTTGGCTAAGGGCCTACCCCTCTTGTGTGAGGTGGTGTTTGTGTTGCCTCGGTGATTAGACGAAGAAGGTGTACTTATTATGAAGCAAATGTATTTGATGTACCTTTTCTTGTCTCCGCTATAGTATAGGACTATACCGAGTCGAATCTCAGGGAGAGCTCGCGATGGAAGCTTTATGTGTGGTAGTGAAGTGAACAAACGAGTATTCTTCTCTTGCTTATAAACTTAGTGAATCAAATGTAAAAGAAACTAAAAGAAAAGATGGCTATGTTCATGGTGGAAATTGTCGGAAAAGAAATCAAGATTGGGATTGGTTTATTCACAAGAAAAGGAAAGAAAACTTAAAGAAGAATCAATCCATGACTAGCTTACCTTGCTAGCTTGCCAAGACTTACTAGACTCCTTGATAGCGAATGCGTGCCTAATGTTGTCACTCCATCGGCTTAGGATTCGTCTCGCGTGTTGACCTAATTACTTTCTCACTTGGTAGACGGTGGTTTAACCGTCGGAGAAGAGAAGATCATACAACTTGCAAGATTAACAAAGGCAATCACCCATGAGTTAGTGAAGTAAGCTAAGCTAGTGGTAAACTAGTACATGGAGAAGGAATTAGCTACAACAAGCCATAAGAAAAATACAAGAAAGCATGAAGTAAATTGCAAGAAGTAAACAAAGCAATAAAGAAAGCAATTAAAGAAAGCACATAGAACTAGAACCAAGCTTCAAGTAGAGGAAGGAGGATGGATCAATCCTTGTGGCTTCAAGTGTCACCCTTGATTACACAAGCTCTCTCCCTCACAATCACTCTCTTTTACATTGAATTCTAGGGAAGAAGAAGAGGGATCTAAAGAACAAAACCTAAAGAGAAAAATACATGAAAATTACAACAACTAAACTAATCTCCTCTCTTCTCCATTCAGTTTTTGTACGCAGGTCAAGGTGGAGTATTTATAGCAGAAAGGAGAAACTTCAAGAGCCAAGGTTGTTGCCACGAAATTCGGGATCTCAACGGCCTAGATTTGCCGCGGATTGCCGCGGGATCGCCGCGAGATCTGGGCCGTTGAGCCCAGATTTTCTGGTGAGATCTTCTTGTTAGGTTGTTAGCCACGTGGACTACTTGGATTCTCCAATTGGCGCGCGGATCTCTCTAGATCTGGATTTGAATTTGGCTTTATCTTAATCATGGATTAATCACTTAATTAGTGTTAATTAAGTGATTATTTGGATATCTCTCCATTAAGTGTGTACCTGCAAATAAGTAGAGAAGAGGAGTAAAAATCACATATTTATTTGTAATATGCATGGGAGTTATGATGTAAAATATGCAATATTGGATACTAATCACACCCCCACACTTATTCTTTTGCTCGTCCCGAGCAAAACTAAGAAAAAGAAAAGAAAAATCTAAACTACCAATTTATTGCACCACTTTCGCAGGTGACGCGATTGCACTGAGCATGTGCAACAAGCCGTTAAACCTCTAGGTTACCCTAGAGGAGGAGTGTTGTCTCCTGAGGGTTTTCAGCGGATTACACCCACAAAAATCCATAAAGAAAGAAGACAAGTTAGTATTTTGAAAACGCATTTTGAATAAGAGACATGTTTACGAACTATTTTTGCAAAAATATAAGTGATCCTAGGTCATAAGTCCACCTATAATCATTCTTCCTTAAACTTAGTATCCATGCAAGATCTTGTTTTTAATTAAGGTAAGAATTCAAAATTGGATTGAATATTTTATCTTTCATAAAACCTAGATAATATGCACACCGTGCTCGTGAAAATTTCTGGATTTCAACTCCAACCATCAAGCCATTTATTTATCTATATATATATATATATATTTTTTTTTCTTTTTTTTTTATTTAATCTTCCCTTAGTCTAGGCTTTCTAGTCTACCCTTGTAGCGAGCCTTTAACCGATGACTCCCAAACCAGATGGTCTTAGGGCACCAGATGAGAAAACATCCCTCGGGTTAAGGTCTCGAGTAGAAAAGGCCACATAACTAAGAGGGATTATTTATTATGATCACCGTTAGGCGTGAGTAATTATGCTTCTTGAGGCACAATTTCCCAGCTTAATAGGTGATGTTTTATTTATATATATTTTTCTTTTTTTTTCTTTTTTTTTTTATTTTCATGGCATTTTTGGTCTTTGTTTCCATCCCAAGAAATGTGTAAGTGTGAAGTGCATATTATCTAAGGCAAAAAATTCAAGATAAGAATATCTCACCAATTTACTTACTTAGCCTATAATTTCCAACAAGATCTATTACTTCAACTATGTTTAAGATGTCATAATTAAGGCTTTCTTAATTTCTAAGATACATCTTACTTTTCTTAAAAAATAGATCAAAACTTTGTCTCTTATTTCAAAAAGTTTTTTTTTTTTATTATTATTTATTAAAGAAAATCTAAAAACTCTAAAAGAAGTGTAAAAGAAAGAAATTCTAAAAATTCTAAGTTAGTAAACCCTCCCCCACACTTATTTCATGCATTGTCCTCAATGCATCATGATATATGTATGCATGAAACAAAATGGAAAGGGGAGGAACAAAAATTACCTGAAGGTGGTGGTTCCGGTGGTGGTCTGATTGGTCCACGGAACATGGCCCAATCATCTTTTCTTTGGGTTTTCAGGAACCCACCAAAAATAGCGAAAATATGACCCACTAAATGATGTATGCATGTGTGATTTAATTATGTACATGACCCCATCTAATTTTAAGATTTTCCTAATAATTTCAGAGTCAAATTTATCAAGATCCTTGTCCAAAAATGGTGCATGAAATGATATAACAGTTGACTTGGATTCTGGAAGGACAGAATGAATACTGACTCAGAAATGTGACTTAAGTCAAGTGACGGTTCAGGATTCGAAGTGAGTTCAGAAATATGGTCCAAGTCAAGAAATGGAAACTCAAGTCCACAATCATTCTCCAACAATGGAATGTGACTTTCTAAAGGTGATATCTCTTTACTTCCAATATTAAGAAATTCTAGCTCATCACCATACAATTCTTCAAAACTTAAATCAACATCTTCCACTAGAATTGTATGATCAGTTTCAGAAGTAAAGAGATTGAGAAAATCAAGGTCACATTTCTCATTGAGTTCAATTCCACAAAATGGAGAACTTGCCAAAATGTCAATGGAATCTTCAGAAGTGTAAAATGGGCAAGTGCAATATGATCCTCAAAGATGGGTGATTCAACTTCATTGTGAATTGGGAAAGGATCCAAGGTTGACTCCGGAAAAAGATTGAAGTGAGGTAAAGATACCGGAGTCATTATGGAATTAGGAAAAAGAATTGAATCGCTAAGTTGGGGTTCAAGATCACATTCCTTATGTAGTTCAATTTCAGAAAATTGTGAACTTGCCAATTTATCAATGGGATTTTCAAGAGTATGAAATTGGTCAAGTTCAATGTGATCATCATAAAAGATTTGTGATTCAATTTCACAACAGATAGGTACTGGATTCAATTCTGACTTTGGAAATGGATTGAAATCAGGTAAGGATATGGAAGTCATGATTGAATCAGGAAGTAGAGTTGAATCATCTGGTGAAAGTTCAGGATCATAATCATGTTCAAGTTCAATTTCAGGAAAGGAAAACTTGTCAAAATGTCAATTGGATCTGAAGTTTGGACAAGTTCAGGTGGATGTGCTGAAATTGAATCTGAACTTCCAAGACTACATGATTCTTTGGTTTTAACATAGTGGCTAGTGACCTTAGAAATAGGATGAGAATAAAGAGTTTGGATCAGCAAATCTAAGTCACGGGCACGAGCATTTTGAGCATGGGTCATGTCTTCAAGCATCTTTTCAAAATTGATGACTTCATTATTTGGATGAAAAGATGAAGTGTTGTCTTGGAAGTGATGGTGAAATTGTGAGTCAAAAATGTGTGATGATGGAAAAGAGGACTCACACAAGAAATCATTACTCATAAATGGTTGTTCATTATGAAGAGGTGGAACTGAGTAAGACTCTTGAAAATACTGTGGAATTGGAGAGGAAAATGGTTCTGGAAGTGTTTGCTCAGCTCTCTGTAAGTTAGCTTCTAAACTCCTTAGTAAATCAGATTTTTCTTCAACTGGTTCAGAAAAAGGAGTATATGAAGCGGAATCGGGAAATGAATCTTGTGAATATTGTGGACTTGGTGGAAATGGTGGACAAGGAGGTTGATAATTAAACTCGGGGGACTGGAATCCCCAATGACTCAATGAAGAGTTGAAATTATTTTGGACATTATAATTGTTAGATGGGGGGTATGGGTCATATTGATTCGGATAAGGCCAACCGGTGTATGTGGTTGGTGCATATTATAAAACACCGGGTTGGAATTATCCGAATATGGAGTGTGTGTGACATATGGATGGAAAGAATTGTAATTGTAAGCCATATCACACAATCACAAACAAAAACAAAAAACAAACAACAAACAAAAGAAAGAAAAATTCTAACCTAAGTTAGGGTAGACGTAGGACCTAGACGACTCCTAACAAATAGACCGTCCACGGGAGGTTTAGTGCAGACTCTAACCACAGGCTAATCAGCCAGGGAAGGGTAAGGTTGGTGGGAGGTTTCCGTCCGAAGACGTTCCTTAATTAAGTAACCAGCAACCTTCGGGCTTTCGGCCCTCAACCCCTTTCCTAGACACCGATTTTGCAAGAGTTAAATTCCAATACTTTTCCCCTTAGGATAATCTCCTAATTGAGTCCGAGATGTCCCTAGGGCCAACGTCTACTTTTATTAATTTAGGCTTGGGTTAGTGAGTGCTTGGGTAAATGGTTTTCGGGCTAAGGAAAGGGTAATGACCTCCCCCACCTTATCTTATTTACGGGTATGCCCTTAGAATTGAATTGTGCAAGTGTACAAGAAATATAACAAGGATTCACTCAAAGCAAGAAAATCAAGCAAGGAGTTTGTCCTAGTCTAAATGCAATGCAAACACGTACCTTGCCTCCAGCACTCTTCAACAGTAAAAGTAAATAATTGAAGAGACACGTGCCTAAAATGCAAGTGTCTAAACAATTTTTAGCAATTTCAATCAACTTTTTACTGTTTTTTAATTAAGCAGGAGTAGGATGCAGAATACAGGAAATAAAGTATAGCAACAGATGTATTTTACAGAACCAGAGGCCCTGCAGAAAATTGGTGAGTAGTGAACTCCTTATTGCCGCGTTCCCACGGCAAAGTGCCGTGGATCCGCGGCAATTTGGAGGGATCCTGGGCTCTGCTTTCTTGAGCAGAGTCCCAGGTCCACTTGTATGTTACTGCAATGAATATTTTCCTGTTTTCTTCTCCTGTAACCTGCAACAGAGAAGAAGGATCGTTTAGTACTTCACTTTAACCTAAAAAATACGTTGCTCTCCCCGGCAACGGCGCCATTTTGATTAGACGAAGAAGGTGTACTTATTATGAAGCAAATGTATTTGATGTACCCTTTCTTGTCTCCGCTATAGTATAGGACTATACCGAGTCGAATCTCAGGGAGAGCTCGCGATGGAAGCTTTACGTGTGGTAGTGAAGTGAACAAACGAGTATTCTTCTCTTGCTTATAAACTTAGTGAATCAAATGTAAAAGAAACTAAAAGAAAAGATGGCTATGTTCATGGTGGAAATTGTCGGAAAAGAAATCAAGATTGGGATTGGTTTATTCACAAGAAAAGGAAAGAAAACTTAAAGAAGAATCAATCCATGACTAGCTTACCTTGCTAGCTTGCCAAGACTTACTAGACTCCTTGATAGCGAATGCGTGCCTAATGTTGTCACTCCATCGGCTTAGGATTCGTCTCGCGTGTTGACCTAATTACTTTCTCACTTGGTAGACGGTGGTTTAACCGTCGGAGAAGAGAAGATCATACAACTTGCAAGATTAACAAAGGCAATCACCCATGAGTTAGTGAAGTAAGCTAAGCTAGTGGTAAACTAGTACATGGAGAAGGAATTAGCTACAACAAGCCATAAGAAAAATACAAGAAAGCATGAAGTAAATTGCAAGAAGTAAACAAAGCAATAAGAAAGCAATTAAAGAAAGCACATAGAACTAGAACCAAGCTTCAAGTAGAGGAAGGAGGATGGATCAATCCTTGTTGCTTCAAGTGTCACCCTTGATTACACAAGCTCTCTCCCTCACAATCACTCTCTTTACATTGAATTCTAGGGAAGAAGAAGAGGGATCTAAAGAACAAAACCTAAAGAGAAAAATACATGAAAATTACAACAACTAAACTAATCTCCTCTCTTCTCCATTCAGTTTTTGTACGCAGGTCAAGGTGGAGTATTTATAGCAGAAAGGAGAAGCTTCAAGAGCCAAGGTTGTTGCCACGAAATCCGGGATCTCAACGGCCTAGATTTGCCGCGGATTGCCGCGGGATCGCCGCGAGATCTGGGCCGTTGAGCCCAGATTTTCTGGTGAGATCTTCTTGTTAGGTTGTTAGCCACGTGGACTACTTGGATTCTCCAATTGGCGCGCGGATCTCTCTAGATCTGGATTTGATTTGGCTTTATCTTAATCATGGATTAATCACTTAATTAGTGTTAATTAAGTGATTATTTGGATATCTCTCCATTAAGTGTGTACCTGCAAATAAGTAGAGAAGAGGAGTAAAAATCACATATTTATTTGTAATATGCATGGGAGTTATGATGTAAAATATGCAATATTGGATACTAATCACTCGGTGAAGGTTGTATTGGTTGAGAGAGGAGTTCGGTACTCCCGGTTGTATTTGCCCTAAAATCCTCGGTGGAGGTTCCCTGTGTGGGAGTCCTAGGTGGACAAGTTAGTGGATTGGAAATCCTTCTCGGTGAAGGCGGGGACGTAGAGCTCGGTGCTCGAACCTCGAAACAAATCTTGTTGTTTGCGTTTGATCCATTGACTCTAAACTCTCTCTCTCTCTCTCTCTTTATATTTGTGCCTTGCATCATTCATATTGCTCATTCTTATATTACATGCTTGGCTTGTTTGTGTGTGCCTCACTTGTGCTTAACCACGAGAGCTTCATATAGCGCCTCAACTCTTATTCAGAGGAATCAAGAGGAGTAGTCCAGAGCCCTTCACCAGGAATTCGGCTACACTCGTTGGTTGCACTAAGTGTAGTTGCAATTAGTTTTTAATTTTCGCATTTAGTTCATTAGATTAGCGGTACACCTATTCACCCCCCCTCTAGGTGTACTTTCAATTGGTATCAGAGCCTACGCTCCTGATAATTGGTTTAACCACCTAGGAGTGTGATCTTGGTTAGCTAATCTATCATTTGCATTTTCACATATATTTTTTGCACACACTCATGGATTGCTTGTCACCACCCATGTTTGATGTTTCCAACATTGACATATGAAAATTTAAGATGTCCATGTACTTGAAAAACCCTAGGCTTGCATGTTTTCCTTGCCGCTACAAGAAATCATCTCTTGGTACTAGCAAGCATATAGAGGCCAATGCACAAGCCCTTGAGGCACTTAGAAGCACGCTTAATAAAGAATATTTGTGCTTAGTTTATAACTGTGATTCCGCCTTTGCAGTGTGAAACACGTTGACTACCTCCAAGCTTCAATTGCCAATCTAAACAGAGGATGAATCTAGTGGAGAATCCGACAATGCATGCTACATGGTCCAAGGGAATGACTCCTTGAGGTATATTCGGAATCTCAATTAGATTGTGATAATGCTAGTTCTTCAAGTAATGATCATATTGATGCCAATGCTTGAATGAAGAACTATTCATTGTTTGTGAAAAATTGTTTGAAAAATATAATCTTTTGAAAAAGAAAAGTCTAGGACTTAACAATGAAAATAAAGATTTGCTTCAAAACTAGACTTGGTTTTGCAAGAGAAAGTGAAGATTTCTAATGAAAGGGATTCATTGAAATCTAACTTGAACTTGCCCTTAATGAAAATAAAATTTTGAAAAGTAAAGTGATTGTAATGATATTTTGAAGAAAATGAAACTTGTCTTCAAAACTTGTTTTACTTTAAAAGAAAATGATTCTTTGAAAACTAAGTTATTTCTATTTTAAAAGAACTAGATTCATTTCTAAAGAAAATAAATGTTTGAAAAATAGTATTGATTCACATGTTTGCCATGCTAGTGTAGCTTCACATTCTATCTCACCTATTGCATGCTCCACTTCTTCTAAATTGAAAAAGATATAAATTGTAAATAAGAATATGGATTGTTTGGGCTCCACTTTGAGCCATTGTGTTAAGAACCATACACGTTTGGAATCTTTGTTTCGAAAGAACAAGTTCCTTCTTTGCATGCACACCATCCACGGCATACACATGCTTCTCACGGTCACACCCAAACACGTTTTGTATGCTCATGTGTACACTTGTACACATTGTGGACGTAAGGGCCACCTTACTAAGTTTTTGCTATGATCGTATACATGATTCAAATTTAGCAAATAAGTTTGTTTGGGTTAGGAAAAGAACTAACCCCCATGGACCCAAAAGAATATGGGTACCAAAGACCACCCCTATTGTATTTGATGTATGTGTGGGCTCTCGCATGACGTGAGAGCGATTGTGTCGCATGACGTGAGAGCGATGGTGCCTTGAGGTTGATGTGTTCCAAGCTTCATGAGGACTATTTGAATGCATCACTTTCAAGGGAAGTTTGGTGGAAGGACCACCGTGTTTTGGAGACAGGAGAGTTGCCTCTTCGGTTTTGGTAACAATCTCTTACTCCTTATTTATGTTTGCATGCTTTTCATATCATTGTTTATAGCATATTTTGATGTTTATAGATTATTATGATAAATGCCATGATTATTAGATCATTGACATGCATGTATAGCATTTGAGATCACCCTTGTTTTTTATGGACCCATATGTTGTGTTCTCACCATTGTTTAGTTATTATGCATATCATAGTTCTAATAGCATGTGGATTTACATAATGATCGTATTTATGTTTATCATGTTGATTTATGTCTCGTTTTATGCTTCATGATTTGAATATATGTTTAGATGTTAGTTTTCATTAAAACGAGGATATATACTTGTACATATAGTGGGCCACAAATAAATTTTTATATGTTTGTACTTGAATGCTTATTTGTACCCATTAGATGTTCTAATATAGTCTAGTTTTGATGATTCAAGTATTTGACTTGTATTTCCCATTTTACATGTTTTTCATGTTTATGTTTGACTTCATGTATATGTCCATCTTGTCTAAACTATTAGTTATACATATACATCCATTGAGCCACTTGCCTTCATCCATATACTTTTGTGGACTCGATATGTTTTGGATATGTATGTATACTTTAGTTTGTATAAGACATACATATGCCTTGAAGATTAAATCGTTTTGATAATTTTCATGTTTTAAGGGATTTTGAGCTTTATTGCCTATTTTCATGATGATATGTTTCACATAACACTTGTACACTCACCTCATTTTTGTTTACTCATGATTTATTTTTCATGAGACTATAATATGGGCTTTATTGATTTCGAGTGTTTAGTGATCATGTGACTTACATGTTCTTCATGGAATATATTTTTGTTTTAATCCTTGCTTGAAGGATTTCGTACTAGTTTTTCAATTTTTCATATAACTAGTTCGTATTCTTCGCTTTGGTAGAGTTTTTCAAACATACTCTATTTTCAAACCTATTTTTGAAAACCCTACCCATTAAAGGGCGGTTGGTTGGGAGACCATGCCTTGTATATACTTTATTGAAAATCATTTTAAACATGTGCATGAAATGGGTGGAAAGGATTTGAGATATACACTTGATATTATTGTTGTTTCAATTGGTATCATTGGATCTTTTCAATTGGTATCAATATTGACATTTTTTTGTATATTCATATATATGTTTTATTTGTGCTCAAAGATATCACAAATTTTGATTATGCTAAGCTTGATTTTTAATGACTATTATGTTTCAATTGATTAGTTTTCAATTGGTATCCTAACACAAGCTTATGCATCGTTTTATTTGATATTTCATAAAGGGGAGAAAATTTGTATTTCATCTTTCAATTGGTATTTGGTTTACCTTTGATTTTCACTCCCATACTTTATGATGAAAAATGATTGAAAAATGAATATTAATTTTATTTTGGTATCATATGTTCAAAATGAAAAATACTTACAATTGGTATCAGATGTTTTTTTGTTTATTTTCAATTGGTATCCTGTAATGAAAGATATTTTTTTTCTTTCAATTGGTATTATAAAATGTTTTGATTTGTATTGCCTATATGCAAGGGGAGCTTAACATCTCTTCTACATATGGATTCATGTTGAGTGTATCTTATATTGAGGAGCTTGACAACTCTTCTTTATGCAATACACGTGTGTAGGGGGAGCTTCACATCTCCTCTTATGCATTGCATATTATGCGTTATGTGAATTAGGGTTTGTCATCCCTCCTTCATGTAATGCATATATGTAGGGAAGTTAACTTAGCGTCTTCCTCTTCATGAATGTATATCGTATATATCCTTTATTGATTTTTTTTATGTCACCCCTTTGTTCATTTTTGCTTTTGACAAAAAGGGGGAGAACATTTTGTTTTTACTTTAACCCCTTTGTTGATGATTGACAAAAAGGGGAGAAGTATAGGAGTAGAATTTATGTTTATGCATATATGTTTTTTTTTACAAATAGGAGAAAAAGAATTTGTTATGTTTCATGCTTGTTTATGCATGTTTATCTCCTTACATTTGCATACATGTTTGTTTAGATTCATGTGCTTCATTGCATATATTTATTGTTTATTGCTATGCATGAGTTAAGGGGGAGATTCATTGAAGCTTAACTTTAATCCATGCATATATAACTCCATGAGTTTTGTCATCATCAAAAAGGGGGAGATTGTTGGCCCAGAGGCCTTCCACTCTAGTTTTGAGATGATTAACTCATGTAGTTATGTTTACTCATAATCTTGTGATGTTTAGTTTCAGATCCTTAACTAAGATATTAGTAGGTGATTAGCTTCACAAAGGTGTTTTGAGCTTCTCACATGGTGATTCAAGAGCCCGAGTGACAAGATCATATATAGCACTCGTTAGAGTCAAGCTCGGTGGATCACAGTTTGGATCGAGTCGACTTGAAGACGGAGTTCGTCAAGAAGACTTCGGTACCTAGTTTAGTTTGTTTTTAGATCCATTTGTAAAGACTAGATAGTGTGATATGCTCAAGTTCACAACACACACACGTTTCATGTTTTGGTATTGGTTTTCGATTTTTGGTTTAACCGATATTTGATTTTCATGAATAGATAGATTCAAAACAAGTTTACATGGTTTAATGTATATTAGATATATTTTATATACATGCATGCTTCAACTACTTAGACAAACTTATTTTGATATGCCTATTCATGTGTTTTAGGTTTTGTATTTTGACAAAACGTATTTTTGGAATTCAAGTCAAAAACATGGATATATATATATATATATATATATATATATATATATATATATATATATATATATATGTTTCATATATATTGGACTTATGTTCATATACAACATACTTCAATGTGTTTAAGTATCATGTTTTTGTATTTGGATGAGTTTTGGACAAAACGTATTTTCAATTCAAAAATCAAAGTTTGAAAAAATACAGGTTTTGTTTTTCGGCAAAAATTTTCATAACACAAAAATGGTTTAAAAAGTTTGAAATTTGTGTTGAAATTTTCACACAAGTTTGTATATCAATGTATTATGATAAAACTATTTTTGTGGATTTTTAAGGACTTTATGGGATTTTTTAAGCATTTAAAAACCAAGTTTTTCTGTCTCAAATATCAGCCTGCCAGGCTCTGGCGGTCAACCGGACCGGTCGACCGACGTGCACAAAACATGCACGCTGGCCAGCCATTTGGGCCGGTCGACCGACTGCAAGTACCCCACTCTCGGGTGGGGGCGTCGACCGTAAGGCTTGGGCGGTCGACCAGCCAGAGAGCATTTGCTCTCTAGATTGGGACGGTCGACCGGAGAGCTCCAACGGTCAAATTTTTGACCGTTGGCGGTCGACCGGCCGGTCGACCGCCAGCCGCCAGGGCTGAAAAAAAGCCCCAACGGCTAGTTTCTCCTTGGGGCTATTTAAACCCCATTGGAGAGGTGTTTTGGCTAAGGTTTTTGAAGAGAAAATTTTCTTACTTCTTAAAGTGTTTATACAAGTTTCAAAAGTGTTTTAGAGCTTCAAAAGATCTATCTTTATATTGTTTTAAAGAGGAAAATCAAAGAAAATGGCTATTTGGGATATTGCTTTTGATCTTCATTTCAAACTATTCTAGTTGTTTTCCCAAGCATTTTCTTTGAGTTTTTGATTTCCAACATCTTGATTTTCCACACTTGAGCTATATCTCCTATCCTATCTATAGGATCTTTTATTTGTGAAAAATTGGTTTGTGGTTGAGATATACCACCTTGTTGTAACCCTCCTTGATTTGTTGTATCCCTCTTGGGTAGAGGTTGATTTGGAGTGGTGGTTAGCTCCCTCTTTGGTAGAGGTTGAGGTTGTTGTTTGCTCCCTCTAGTGAGAGGTGGAGTTTGGTTTTGTATCCCTCTTGGTGAAGAGGTGGATTGTGGTTGTTTGTCTAAGGGCCTACCCCTCTTGTGTGAGGTGGTGTTTGTGTTGCCTCGGTGGAGGTGTATTGGTTGAGAGAGGAGTTCGATACTCCTGGTTGTATTTGCCCCAAAATCTTCGGTGGAGGTTCCCTGTGTGGGAGTCCTAGGTGGACAAGTTAGTGGATTGGAAATCCTTCTCGTGAAGGCGGGGACGTAGAGCTCGGTGCTCGAACCTCGAAACAAATCTTGTTGTTTGCGTTTGATCCATTGACTCTAAACTCTCTCTCTCTCTCTCTCTTTATATTTGTACCTTGCATCATTCATATTGCTCATTCTTATATTACATGCTTAGCTTGTTTGTGTGTGCCTCACTTGTGCTTAACCACGAGAGCTTCATATAGCGCCTCAACTCTTATTCAGAGGAATCAAGAGGAGTTAGTCCAGAGCCCTTCACCGGGAATTCAGCTACACTCGTGGTTGCACTAAGTGTAGTTGCAATTAGTTTTTAATTTCCGCATTTAGTTCATTAGATTAGCGGTACACCTATTCACCCCCCCCCCCTCTTGGTGTACTTTCATATTCTACACTTTAACAAACTAATTCTTATAAGGCTCTAGGTGACTACAAGATCCAAAAGTGGGCTTCTCCTTTAGCAACATCGAGTGCATTGAGCTTCAATCTCGTACTTGAATATCCTGGAGTCTTCAACACCTTCCTTTAGAGGAAAAAAACTCCTTGCATCCATTAGAACCCTAAAATATACTTAAACACTTGAACTTGATTAGTACTAAATTACCATATATATTTTTTTATCGTCAAAATCATAAAACTGGGTGATTGTAACCTTGGGCCAACAAGGTAAATGTAATGTTATGTAATATGTGTAAGATATGTATTGCATGAATGTGATGATATTGGATATATGTTATGTGTTGTGTACACATAAAAAGAACTCAGTATATACAAAAGAAAATGAGATACATGACCTGAAGGGACAAACTGTTCTATTTAGAAGAAAGATTTTTATGATATAAAGAATGAAGTTGAAGATATTACTCTTATCTATTATCGGATATGCCAAGTTTCGAAGATGAAACTTTTTCTAAGGAGGATAGAGCTGTAACACCCGAGTTATTAAACCCTGAATTAATATAAATATTGCATAAATGAGATTTTTCAGATATTCTTATGATTATTAAATTAAATGTTTATATGTGAAATGAATTTCGATAATCATTTGGAGAAAATCTTGAGTGGCTTGATAAATTATACAGGATTAGTTGTATAAGAAATACATGTGTGTATGTATATGTGCGCGCTAATATAAGTGTGTATGTATAACGCTTGAATGTTTTAAATCTTGATTTATTACTTCTGTTTCTGAATTTGGATTATGCCGATAATGAAGATCAGTAACCCTTATACTGTTGGGAAAATTTCTGGAATTATTTAATAATTTGTTGACTCTCCTTTTTAAAAAGGGGATTTTGATTAAATCCAAGTTTTGTGGGGCCACTTTGGTGTTAAATATGGGAATATTGATGAATATGTGTATTTTATATAATTGTGTATCTTGTAATAATTCCATAATGCATATAATAGTGATTTAATACAAGATTTCAAGGCTAATAATGGATTAGAGAAGGGGATTAGGTGAAATGGGTTGGTGGAGAGTTATGAGGTAAGGTAGAAGTATGGGGGAAGATTTTGTTGAGATATTATATTTTTTATTTATATGAGAGGATTTCATCTTATCCCTCTCTTTAAAGCTCTCTCCTCTCTTTCTCTCCCATACTCACTCACTCACTCTCTCCCTCTCCCCTCTCTCTGTGTCTCTCGAGTTTCAACCGACCAGTAGGAGGCGGCGACGGCACGTCGCCGCCTCGGCAGCTGGGGGAGGAGCAGCGGCAACTCCCTCCCCTCATCTCTCTTCTTTCTTTCTCTCCCTCTCTCTTTCTCTCTTGTCTAGTCGATTGTTATAAGCAGAGCCGGAGGAGGCGCCGGGGTCGGTGAGGTGGTTGTGGGGTGGCGGTCGCCTGGTCGAGCGGCGCTTGGAAGGAGCAGCAGCAACTGCTGATGCTTTGTTGAAGAAGAAGAGGACTGGGAAATGGGTTTTGGGTTCCAAGCAACTGACCTGTTATGCACCTAACCCGTTTACATATTATAAGGTAAAACTTTATTTGACCCCCTGATCTATTAAATAATTATTTTGGGTTCCTGGAAAAATTACCAATAACCCCTAGTTATTTTCAGTTATTATGTATCTAACCCCATTTCGTATCTCGTGGGTATTCGGGCGATATCTCGGCCATCTGGGCTCCGATTCACATGATTATGGAGTCGTTGGATTCATGGAGATAAGAGATACACATCCAAGATGTTAATATATGGTGTTGAGTGGTCAGGAGACTGATGATCCTAGCAACGGTGAGTGGAGTGATCCCGATTTTATTTAAAAGCTTTGATTCAATAGTAATATTGATCGTGACTGATAAAAATTATTGATAATATTATTATACAATAATATTATGGTACAAGCTAGTAACTATGATTTGTGATTGAATAATAGGTAGTTGGTTATACCCGCCGAGTAGACTAAACAGTGATGGAAAGAAAAATCGATAATAGATCATGGATACTAACTAAATAATAAGAGATAAATAGAAATCAGCTAGATAAATGTATCACCTGAGGTACCATTGACCATGAAATTGAGAATTATAAAGTCGGTTGTGTTTATATCGATATAAGCAGAATTCAGAGTTAATATCAGAAATGAACTAAGTAAATGAAACTTTGAATTGAATGACTTTACTCACTGAGCTATTAAGCTCACTCTCCCACAGATTTTTTTATTTTCGAGCGAAGATTAAAGTAAGACCCCGCTTAAGGCAAGGACATAATACTGGTAGGGTTCGGAGTAACTTAAATGTGGGTTCCACCAAGCCGATTGATTTATTTGAGTTTTTTGTTAATATTTATATGTGTAGTTGATGTCATTGCATAGATCAAATATCCGATTATGTATAAGATGGTTCGAAGATATATATATAAATATATACACACTTGTATTCTATTTTTAGTTGGAGATTGATTTTAGTTGGTTTTGTGTTAGCATGTTATGTCGAAGGGAGTACTCTTGTGTATATATTTATTTAATTGACTTTGAGATGAAAATATATGATAGAATTTGAGATTATAAGTAGCTGAAATCAAGCCGAAATGGAATTATATATTGTGTGGGATGTTGTATATTAATAAGTTGACTGATATTAGCCAAAATTTGAGTTACTGTATTGGTGCAGACTCTATATTTCAGAGGAGATGATGCTGAAATTTTCAATGATTATCTAAATAATTAAGTGTAAAGTTTTATGATCATGACAATTGAGGTGATTAAACTGGTACCGTTACAGTCTAGCTCGAAAGAATCTAGTTTGATCAAGTCAAGATGAAGAAAGAAGAAGCTTATAGTTTATATGAATATTTAGATTTTTGTAAAGTATAGATTTTTTTTTTGATTGCTCAAGTTTACACACACACACCCCCCCCCCAAAAGTTTTGGTTTAATCGGTTTATGTTTCTAAATTTTTGTTATTAGAAAATCAAGTTTTATTTCAAAATAGTTGTGATATCTCAAAAAAAAAAAGTTCACAAGTTTGTAATATATGTTGATATTTTTATTCACAAGTTTGTAATATATGTTGATCTTTTTAATCACACATATGTGTCTCAAATGTACTTATATGAACTTATTTTTGTGAAATTTATAGAAATTTATTTGAATTTTAAATGAATTTTAAAATACAAAACAATATGTGTTTTTGGCCCTGAACCGGTCGACCGGGTGGTCAATTGGATTGTCACAGGCCATTTGGCTTGTGCACGCAGTCAACCCAGTAGTCAGTCGTTGGCCTTAGAGCTAAATAGCTCTTCTGGACGGTTGATCGGCGGTTGTGTAGAGCAGAAATCTCTGCACTGAACGGTCGACTGATTGGTAGTCAAAAGTGCATTTTTATCATCATATTTACCATCACATTTTCATATTTATTCATTTAATTCTGCACATTTATTAATAATTAGTAATTTATTGTGTGCAGGCCTCGAATTATTATTTTAGCAATAAATAAAGCCTAAAGAGCCCAAAAGCCCAGATCCAAGCCCATGTTTGAAGCCCAGGTGAAAAAGCGCAAATACAAAGAGTCAAAATGCAAATACAAGGGCTAAAAGTTGCAAATATCAGAAATTAGGGAAGGATAGACTTCTATCCAACCTAAACACCTGCAGGATGAGAATAAAAGGGCAAGATAAGAAGAAAATTCGTGGGAGGAAGATTTGAAGAAATCTGGATTAAGGGTAACTTGATTACCAAGTTACCTCGAAAATCCAGATTAAAAGGCCAGGATCAGAATTCCAGAAGCAGAAGCCCACAGGGACGGACCAGGAGAGGCCACGCGCCAAAGCGCGTGGCCAGACGTCACCAGAGTGCCGCGGAAACGCGGCACTTTGATCTTATCCATGGACCAGATTTCGTGGAGGTGTTGTGATGGGACTCTACTTCCTTCTGCCCTATAAATATCACCTGCATTGCAACGTACAGAGCGTCCAGCGTCCAGCAAAGGGCCAAAGTTCAGATTTTTAGGGTTTTTCCTCTTTCTTCTAGGTTAGGTTTTCTTTTTGTTTATCTTTTGTAAATTCTGAGAGTGGAGGAAGCTTTCATGGAGGAAAGAGTCCATGCTTGTACTGAGGTGACAGCGGTGTAAGCCAACTCTTCTTCAATTGTTAATGAAATCCATTCAAAGGTTTGTTTTTGTTATGTTTATTTGTTCATCTCTTCTATTTAATGTTGTGTTCTTGTTCTCTCTGTTTTTGTTCTCTACATTGTTTCTTTCTCTAACGTCTTGCTCTCCATGAGAACAATTGCTTCGAGACTACCTAGCCGAAGAAGGAACCTTGATGGCCTATGGCGATGAACAGGTCTTCATAGTTGCTTTTTATTCCCTAGTTGCTTTTTATTCCATAGTTAAGAAGGCGGACGATCCTATATGCCATGCTTGTACGCCTTCGAAGGAAAGGAAAATCATCGCAACGGTTCAAACGGCGAGCAGACTAAAGAGATAAGTTCTCTTTCTTTTTCTTTTCTTTTCTTTTTGTAGAATAAATACAACTTCTCCATATTCTTTTCTTCCGACCCATTGTAAATACCATACCATCCATTGTAAATACCACTACTAATAATAAAAATAAAAGCTTTAGAGTATAACTTGCTTAACGCTTCCATCGCAGTCCCTCCTTGAGGATCACGACCCGCATAGCCCTGCTACCGCGGATTAGAACTGATTCCTCGCACGATCTATTCTTAATCTAATATTCTAATTTTTGTGTGCAGGAAAAATCAGTCAACAAATTGGCGCCGTTGCCGGGGAGGGACGGTAAGTTATCTCTAAAACAAAAAAATTTAATTTTTAACTAATTTTTTATTCTTTTCTGTTTGCAGGTTTGGAGAACAGGAAACAGAAACTTATCGCAGCAGTGGACATATAGCTATTCTGTGCCTCTGCCCTCGAAGGCAGAGCACAAGGACCTGCAACTTTGCCGCGGAAACGCGGCCAGAGCCGCGGATCCGCGGCAATTGCAGTGAATTACTCACTGAAATTTTTTGCAGGTCTCTGTAAATTAAAATTCTGCTTATTGATATATTCTGTTTTGTTCTGTGATACACCTGTAAATTGCTAATAATTCAACAGTAAATCATTGGTTGTTAAAAATAAAAATTGATTAGACGTTTGCATATTAGGCACGTGTCTTTTCAATTATTTTTATTTACTGTTGAAGAGTGCTGGAGAAGCAAGGTACGTACGCATTGCATGTAGAATAGGATTCATCTCTTGGTTGATTTTCTGCTTTGAGTGATTCTTATCTATTTATCTTGTACACTTGCACTAATTCATCTTAAGGGCATAACCCATTAACAAGATAAGGTGGGGATTTCATCACCCTTCCTTAGCCCAAAAATCATATCCCGAGCACTCACTAACCCAAGCCTAACTTAAAAATTAGTAGACGTTGGCCCTAGGGACATCTCGGACTCAATTAGGAGATTATCCTAAGGGGGAACGGTGTTGGAAGTTGACTCCTGCAAATCAGTGTCTAGGAAGGGGATTGAGGGCCGAAAGCCCGAAGTGTGGTGGTTATTTAATTAAGGAACGTCTTTGACGGAAAACCTCCCACCACTCTTGCCCCGACCTGGCTGATTAACTTGTGGTCAAAGTCTACACCCTACCTCCCGTGGACGGTCTAACCAGTTAGGAGTCGTCTAGGTCATAGGTCTACCCTAACTTAGGTTAGAATTTTTCTTTTTTTGTTTGTTTATTTGTTTGTTGTGTTGGTGTGATATGGCATATAATAATAATTTCAATTTTAATCCATATTACACCCCTAACTATTATTCGGATATTACCAACCCGGCATACCCTAACTTTGACCAATCTAGTGTGCCGGAATGGTCTTATCCGAATGAATATAACCCACACACTCCATCTTATGACTATAATCTTCATAATAATTTCAACTCGTCACAGAGTTCATGGGGTTTCGAGTCCCCCGAGTCTAATTCTCAACCTAATTGTCCTTCATATCCATCTAGTCCACATTCTTCCCAAAATTCATACTCAGATCCACCCATTCAGAATAGAAATCCATCTATCTTGGAAATGATGAGTAGGAATGAGTCCAAGCAAAAATCACCATCAATTTTAGACATGATGATACGTGAGTCCACCGACTCACAAATTTATCACGATTACCCGTCCTATTTTCAAGTCCAATCAGAATATGATCCACCTATCGACTATGAAGGGATGCTAGCTGCCATGACTGAGGCTAAATTAGCCCGTGATCATGACATAGATTTGATGGTGGAATGCTTACACCGGCCGGCTGATTCTGATATCGATGACCACTTAATTAGAGCCGACGAACCAAGTTGCTTGGAACAACAAGTTTCTAATTCAGTACCATCTTGTGAACTTGCCGAAACTTCAAATTCTGATAATTTGGCAAGTTTTTCCTTTCCCGAATTAGAACTCGAATGTGACCTAGATTCTCAAATCTATGATCAAGTTCAAATTCCTGAATCATTATTGACTCCTGTTTTGTTACCCGACTTAGGTAATATTTTAGAGTCAGTTTTGATTCCCACATCTATCATTCCTGAACTTGAATCACCACCATTGAGTCACATTCCATTGTGGGAAGATGATTGTGGACTTGAGTTTCAATTTTTTGACTTGGACCCACTTCTCGAACTTAGCCCGACTCCTGAGCCCTTACTTGATTTGAGCTTCTTCCCTGAGTCAGTATTCGTTCCCGTACTTCCCATGTCCAAGTCAATCATTCCATCTTTTCATACTCCATTTTGGGACAAGGAGGTTGAGACAATTAACTCTGAAATTTATTATGAAATTTGGAAATTTGATGGGATGAAAATTCTAAAAAATGATTACACATACATTTTAGTGGGTTATAGACGAAAAATTTCTGATGGGTTTCACCAATTACTACATTATCTTGATTGGGTAGCAACGCTTGGCCCAATTAGACCACCACCGGAACCACCCCTAAGGTAATTTTCTGCCTTCCCTTGTTCTTTTTCATGCATATATGCATTCATTTCATACATTGAGGACAATGCATGAGATAAGTGTGGGGGTGGGCTTTACTAACATACTAACATAGGTAGAAACTAACAAAAAAAAAAAATTGCTAAAAAAAAAAATAAAAAAAAATTAAAAAAAATGTTATAAAAAGGAAATATTTTGACTTATTTTTTGAAAGAAATTTAAGTTAGTTTTAAGGATTAGGAAAATCATGATTAGGATTTCTAAAAACTGGTCAAAATAAATAAATTGTTTAATTTTTAGGTATAGGAGAGAAAGTGAATAAATAATTAGTCTTGATTTTTACCTTAATGAAATGTGCATACCAAATGCATATCTAGGATTCTAAGACAAAGACCTTGTGCCTCATAAAAAAAAAAGAAAAAAAAGAGAAAAAAAATCACCAATTAAGCTGATACATGTGCCTCAAGAAGCATAAGTATTCATGCCTAAAGGTGAGTAAATAAAATAAAGTCCTTAGTTTTGGGGCCTAGTTCACTCGAAATTGAGTCCGCGGGGTGTTTTCTCACCTGGTGCCCTAAAGCCAACCGGTTTGGGAGTCATCGACTTTAAGTTCGTTACATGGGTGGATTAGAAAGCCTAAGAAAACTAAGAAATATAATATATGTATTAACACATCTAATAATCAATTAGTTAGGTATGAGGGCCTCAAGAAGCCTTGATACTTATACGAAAGAAAATTAGATGAGTTATACATGCAAAAAAATAAAATAAAATAAAATAAAATAAAAATAAAATAGATATTAACACATCTAAATAGTCAATTAGTTAGGTATGAGGGCCTCAAGAAGCTTGATACTTACACGAAAGAAAATTAGATGATGTTATAAAAATAATAAAGAGGCATGAGAGTCCAAGTTAAGGAATTCCTAGATTCATAAGGGTGCGTATGACTTTGGTAACGAAAAAGACTATATTAGAAATTCAATTTTAATCCTTACCTAAAATGAATAACAATTGACTTTATAAAGACTAAGTTTGAAGAATGAATAAAAATGAGGATCCTAAAACTTATAGACTACTTAGTTTCTTCAAAAGTATTTCAAATATTTTCCTTTTTATGGATTTTGTGGGTGTAATCCGCTGAAAACCCTCACGAGACAACACTCGTCCTCTAGGGTAACCTAGAGGTTTAACGGCTTGTTGCACGTGCTAAGTGCAATCGTGATTCCTACGAAAGTGAGTTAGGTTAGATTAACTTTTTCTTTTCTTTGTTTTTACTCGAGGACGAGCAAAAAGATAAGTGTGGGGTGTGATTGGTAGTCAAAAGTGCATTTTTATCATCATATTTACCATCACATTTTCATATTTATTCATTTAATTCTGCACATTTATTAATAATTAGTAATTTATTGTGTGCAGGCCTCGAATTATTATTTTAGCAATAAATAAAGCCTAAAGAGCCCAAAAGCCCAGATCCAAGCCCATGTTTGAAGCCCAGGTGAAAAAGCGCAAATACAAAGAGTCAAAATGCAAATACAAGGGCTAAAAGTTGCAAATATCAGAAATTAGGGAAGGATAGACTTCTATCCAACCCTAAACACCTGCAGGATGAGAATAAAAGGGCAAGATAAGAAGAAAATTCGTGGGAGGAAGATTTGAAGAAATCTGGATTAAGGGTAACTTGATTACCAAGTTACCTCGAAAATCCAGATTAAAAGGCCAGGATCAGAATTCCAGAAGCAGAAGCCCACAGGGACGGACCAGGAGAGGCCACGCGCCAAAGCGCGTGGCCAGACGTCACCAGAGTGCCGCGGATCCGCGGCAAAAGCCGCGGAAACGCGGCACTTTGATCTTATCCATGGACCAGATTTCGTGGAGGTGTTGTGATGGGACTCTACTTCCTTCTGCCCTATAAATATCACCTGCATTGCAACGTACAGAGCGTCCAGCGTCCAGCAAAGGGCCAAAGTTCAGATTTTTAGGGTTTTTCCTCTTTCTTCTAGGTTAGGTTTTCTTTTTGTTTATCTTTTGTAAATTCTGAGAGTGGAGGAAGCTTTCATGGAGGAAAGAGTCCATGCTTGTACTGAGGTGACAGCGGTGTAAGCCAACTCTTCTTCAATTGTTAATGAAATCCATTCAAAGGTTTGTTTTTGTTATGTTTATTTGTTCATCTCTTCTATTTAATGTTGTGTTCTTGTTCTCTCTGTTTTTGTTCTCTACATTGTTTCTTTCTCTAACGTCTTGCTCTCCATGAGAACCAATCGCTTCGAGACTACCTAGCCGAAGAAGGAACCTTGATGGCCTATGGCGATGAACAAGTCTTCATAGTTGCTTTTTATTCCCTAGTTGCTTTTTATTCCATAGTTAAGAAGGCGGACGATCCTATATGCCATGCTTGTACGCCTTCGAAGGAAAGGAAAATCATCGCAACGGTTCAAACGGCGAGCAGACTAAAGAGATAAGTTCTCTTTCTTTTTCTTTTCTTTTCTTTTTGTAGAATAAATACAACTTCTCCATATTCTTTTCTTCCGACCCATTGTAAATACCATACCATCCATTGTAAATACCACTACTAATAATAAAAATAAAAGCTTTAGAGTATAACTTGCTTAACGCTTCCATCGCAGTCCCTCCTTGAGGATCACGACCCGCATAGCCCTGCTACCGCGGATTAGAACTGATTCCTCGCACGATCTATTCTTAATCTAATATTCTAATTTTTGTGTGCAGGAAAAATCAGTCAACATCGACCAGGTGGTCGACTCGGTGATCGACCGCTGGCTCCAACGGCTATTCTTATAGCCATTAGCGGTCGACCGCCCGATCGACCGCTCTGCTGCCAAAAGTAGTAGATTGCCTCAAACAGCTAGTTTTTAGATTTTTTTCTGTTGTTTTATTTTCAAACGACTAGTATTTATTTTATTGGGCTTAATCAGTGTTTTAATTACTGATATTAGTTTTTAATGCTCTTGTTCTATTCCCTATATATAGGACCCATGAGAGAGATTTTTTAACTAAGATTTTCAAGCCTATATTCAAGTTTAAGTGAAGTATTGAAAAATCAAAAGTACAAGATTTGGGAGAAATTAATTTTTGTGCTACAAATTCCTATATCTTCATAAATGTTTTTTGTATTGTTTTTTCAAGAGCTTTAATTTTAAATTCGTAGTTTTCTTGCACAAACTTGAGTCATCTTCTCTATATCTATCCTATAAGATCCTTGTTTGTGAGAATTCTTAGTTTGTAATTTTTATGGTCACCAAGTGATTGTAATTTTCATTTGCTTTGTGCTCTCCTCTTAGGTAAAGGATCATTTGCTTAGTGTATCTTCTTGGGTAAAGGATTGGAGGTTAGAGTTGAGGCTCCAGTTCTTATGTAGAACCATTGTTGTTGAATCCTTAGTGGAAATAGTGGAAATCCTTCATTGCGGTGAAGGCGGGGGACATAGAGCGAGTGGCTCGAACTTTGTAACAAATCTCTTTTTTGTTTGCATTTGTTTATATCTCTTTCAACTCTACTCATTCTTGTTTATATCTTGCTTACTTATCATTGCTTATCATTACATGCTTGAGATAGTTTTGTATGCTTGCACTTGTTTGATACAAGGAAGCAATAAAGCACCTCAACTCTATTATAGACGAATCTTGTGGAGAAGTTTTAGAGCTCTTCATCGAGAATTCGATTTCACTTCTTGGTTATCATTTATATGTTGAGTTTTTCTTAGTTAAAGTTTTAAATTCCATATTTGATTAGCACATCATCTATTCAACCCCCCCCCCCCCTCCCCCCAGATGATTTTCAGATGTTACTATTTCATTGGCCACGACACCATTTGCACGGTGCATTTCTACTTCCAACAACGGAAATGGAAATGAATTCTCTCCTCTTCTCTTAAAAAGTCATCTTTTGACGAAGATTTGTTTCAGGCTTTGTATTTAAGGGTCTGTTTGTTTGGTGGAAAATGGTCTAGAAAATGAGTTTTTTTCTTTAAATTCTGTGGGCCCCATATGCTTTTCTAATGTGAGATGTTTTTTGCTGGAAAAAAACCAGGAAAACTATACATTTTTTCTCTCTGAGCTAGCAGTGTTTTCTTCTCTCTCAAAATGAGAGGAAAACAGCCGGAAAACTAATTGTTGTCACGTCCAGATTTTTCCAACAGAGGCCCTGACAACAGCCAGTTTTTTCCAAGCCTCTTTCCTTGCCAAACATGCCCTAACCTTAAAATGTAATGGACCATGCAAATGCTACAAGAGAGGATCTTTATTCTTTAGGGAAAAGGGTTTGTTAGGTACCTGCAAGTGCAATAGAGTCTAAACGGGCTATAGGCTGCACAAAGATTAGAACATCCTAGGCTCAGGCTCAGGCCGTGTGGTCCATGGGAGATGGGCTTCTCTCATTAACTTTGTTGGCTGTGCCCTATATTTGCCTCTGCCTCTGTGTGTGCGCTTGCTTTGAAGAGTCTTAGCCTGTTACTTGCTGGCTCGCTGGCCCTAGTAACAGACTCTTCGGCGGCGGCCGCGGCAGTGTTGTTAACATCTCTGGCAGTACATGCGTCCGTGCCAGCCTAACCACGGGAGTAATGATACCAGCCATGCACTACGACTTTTGGCCTACTCTTAATTAATTTTAAACGCTATTTCTTTGATTTAATTGATTGGGCATCCTGCTCCTGAACCAAGCACTTGGGATTTGGATTCTGTTGTTTTAAAACAATGGGGTCTGGTGGGTCACAGCTTTGAGTTGAGCAGGCATGACCAGTTTATTTGAAGAGCAATGTGTACAGCAAACCAGAGAATGCCCTGTTCCTGGATATTGATTGGTTGTTCCATTGGATGATGAAAATGGAGTTGAACCAGCATTTAACTAAGTCTTAGCAGCAAATGCTACATGATGCAAGCAAAACATAGACTTGAACCTCATTATCTGGGAGGGGTGCTGCATTTCCACTGTAACAAACTAAACGACCGTTAGCTCGACAAGAGTAGCTGATAGTGAAGAATTCTGATGAGAGAATATGAATGCATTGCAAAATAAGATTGGTCCATAAGGGAAGAGAAACAAGGTTGTGATCTTGATTGATCTTCCAAAGACTTTCTAGAAATGAGTGTTCAAAACAACTCTTGCCCGGGAGAGAAAAAAAAATTGTAGTCTCAAAAGTGGACTCCCTTTCATGGTTACATCTCTCCATCAAGCGGGTTTCTGAAGGGATTGGTGTGAAACAAGATACCATCAGCAAAATATGCCACACATCAAATATTCAAAGTTTAAACCAATCACAGAAAAAATCTAGTGATCCAGTCATCTGGATGTTTAATACTTGCAGAATAAAAAGTTAGCTTTCTATGTACAAAATTACGGCTTCCTGTTGCTCATTTCAACTTCATCGTTTCCTTTTTCTCATTTTAATTCATTTGAACATACATGATACATTGTCCAAGGGCCGTTCATTGTCCCAGAGGTGAAGTGTGGGGCGTTTGATTCATCATCTAGTAATTAGCTAGGGTTTTTTGTATCTTGCAGCGCTTGAATTTGGTACCAGGCTTGTTCTTCATCATGTCCAAGAATAAATGGCTGAAAGTTATACTGGATTGCCTCGCTTTATCCATCAATGGCATTCTATATCCCTGTCAATAGGCCATCCAAACTCCTCTAAGAATGCAAGCACTACACCATTGGACCAACCAAAGCCAGTCTGCATCACAAAATAACAAAATTAGCATGGTCAGTAACACTGCATTGATACGTCCATAAACTTCGAAAACAAAAGATTTCATTCGTCAAGATTATCTAAAGAATAAAAAATGTTTCAAATTTTAGGTTAAAAATAAATGTTACATGTATAGAATGTGAACTGTTTAAGAATAAAAAACATTTAACAATTAAAAAGCCTGAAGATGCCTAAAGGCTTGATTATGGTGTTATTGAGTGAGGTAAACAGACTGTTCATCATTAGCCATCACAATGACACTGAAAGGTGTATGAAGAGAACTCAGGAAAATAATAACAACAGATACCTAATAACAACAGATACCGGACGGAAACAGATATTGGACAGTAGAACAGACACTAACATAACAACATATGATGGAAACACATTTTAACTGTTATGAAATTTGTCAGAGAGGGGTGTGTGGCTGTAGTCCAGACCTGAGTTCTGTATTCAACACCTCCTCCAACTTTCCCACAGGCTTCCACATCATACTTCTCCTGCATTGCACCAGTCTTTTTGCATGCAGCATAGTTTGTTCTGATCCACTTTATAGCAATATCCCAGCCAAAGCCTTTGCTTCTAGGGAACTAGATCTTACCAATCCTTCAACAATCATATGTTGCAAAGGAGGCCAACCATTTGGAAAGTCCCTGATCAGCAGAAAAAATACTCAATTTCCCAGCCTATAAAAATGACAACACAAAGTAATTAAAGTACCAAATTCTCTATTCACAACAAACAACACCCCTACCCCCAACCCCAAAAACCCCACGATCTCAATCATTTATTATGGATGCCATTCTTAGTTGTGAAGAGACTACTTACCACTGTTGCCCAGAATTTAAGAATGGGGTAGAGATTCCTGCAGGATGAAGCAATCCTGAGGGCTGCAAGCTTTTCAGAAACTTTCTCCACAGCAGGTCCATCTGGCAGAAAATAGGGAAAGCTTATCACAGTAACTTCGGATGAGCAATGATAGCATGATACCTTTTCTAAATTAAAGATTCAGATCTTGTCAACAAAATCTAACATCTGCAATTAAATTTATAGTAAACCCATGTAAAAATGTTCATAGTTCTTTCAAATTGGAGAATTATTCTTTGTGAACAGTGCAGCTTGGTTAAGGAGCGGATATTTCCACCCCAATAAGTGTTTAAAGATGAAGGCACCCCAGCATCTGATCTCCCTCCCCGAGTTCAACACAGATCCCTCCCCCCCCCCCCCACCCCCCCCCCCCCCCCCCCCCCCCCCCCCCCAACACCCCTTCCTCTTCAACTCGCCGCCACTGCCGTCAGCTCGCCGCCGTCGACAAACGCCGTCACCGCTGTCGACAAGCCACCCTCGTCGTTGCGTAGCGCATTTCTAGGTATTTTCTGAGGGTTTTTTTTATTTTTAACAAATTGATAAAATGTGGTTGAATTTGTTCAATTTAAGGAGTTTTAATTCACTTTTAGAATTATGATTTATTGCATTTATTGGTAAAATGCAAAAAAAATCGAGTTTATTGATTTAATTTATAAAAAAAATTCAAAAATCCCGATGAGTTCGCTACCAATTTCACATATGTTCGGTCGAAGATGACCGAATAGTGTAACAGTTGTTCGATGGAGGACGACCGAACAGTGTAACAGTTGTGCTTGCACATGTAACATACATTTTTCCTGACAAACCCCGTATATTGTTATTTTATTAACATATTATATGTTTTCACTGCAGCAGATAGCTCGTGCCAGAGAGATTTCTGCACCCGTACTCCAATTGGGGCCATCCGGACCTCACGTTATTGGGACCCTATACCAGACATTGCGTAAGACGATTGATGCACTTGATGGTGGTGAGACTGGTCAGTCCGAGGCATCTACAATGGCCGAGCGCTCAAAGGGAGGCACGACGGGGAGAGCATAGAAGTAAATTTAGACATGACTAGGTCAAATGTGGAGATGTTTATGTAAATGATAAATTAAATAGTTTGTGTTTGAACAAATTCATAGATTTCAGTAGAATGTATTTGCGTTTATTTAATGTAGTGCTTTTGTTCATATTTTGAAAGAATTAATTTGTGTATGTTTGTACACTAAACGAACGTGTCAAAGTCTCTGTTCGATCATTCATTGCCTAACATGATTATTCTGTTTGGTTGTGCATGGCTGAACAGAACAATAATGTTCGATCCTGCAGAGCCAAACAGTTTGGTTATGTTCAGCCATGCCCAGCAGAACATAACAGCTTTCATGTGCACCAGACAAATTTTCACTGTTTTCAGAAAATCGCCCTTTTTTAAGTTAAAACTAATTAAAATATCACAACACAACCAAAATTTAGTTAATTTTAATTGTACATCCATCAACACTAGTGCTAAACAAATTCGAGTACATCTGGGTTTTTTCTCGTAACTGCATCCTATCCGTTAGCAATTGGAAATCATTTCTGGTGCCACTTGTATAGAATCGGGGTAGTGGATGTCCCTTACTTAGATGTAGCTGCATATAAATAGGACTCGTATAAACAAAAAAAATTATTAAATTAATGAAAGAATGAATTTACTAAATATTTTACTAACCCCAACAAAATGGTTGTTGTTGACAAACATAACTGAAATGCTTCGACGTGCCATTTGAGAGACTGGCTCACTTCTTAGCGGTAAGAAAGTGAGACATTGTTGGAGTGATAACAATATAAACACCACATTATAATAAGATGCTACAAGATATCTCATATCGGACATGACCATTCACTTGGCATATAGAGCTCCGCCTTCGAAATGATTCAGTGATTGTCTGATCTCCTCCACATGCTTCGCACTTTCGTACCCACCTAAATATAAGTGTGTATGCGTAAATTTCTTGTAGCATATCATGTCTGATTTAGGTCCATTCGTCTTCCCCAAAATCAAGCATATAAGTAACTGCTCGAATTTCACAATTTTTCATCTGCTTGCATGTATTTTGTATGAACAATGAACGGGCGCTTTGGTTCAAGAAATTGTGTCAAGTAACTCACATTCAGAGATGGGCGCTTTGGCCTTACAACCTAAGACATAGAAAGATTTAAAGGTGATTAGTATGTAATATTCACTCAAAATTTTCACCTCAACATACATCTATATAATGAAATACTTTTTGCTTTGGCTGCCTGTTGGGTGGTGGACATAATGAGATCAAAGCTCCAGAAGTGGCTTCGAGCACCTATCTTGTGCGGATTCCACCAGCACGAATTGAGATGGTAATCGGGGAGTTGATACTTCATACTTTGAAATACGCTTATTGCGTTTTCTAATCTTCACCTCAGATTCCATAAGGGATGAAGTAGTAGGTACAACCAACTCACGCATTCTCTTTAGCAATATTAGTTTTTCAAAATAACATGATGTAGAAAAATGTTGATTGATGAACTCGAATTCATCTATCAAATGTTTGTCTAGGTTTTCTACCGTTTCAAGATCACTGAGTGATGATGGTGACATGTCCAGTTTCTTTTAGTGACAGTCAATGCAATCTGCTGGGATAGGCATGTTGACTCTACCATACTCAGCTAGCTCGTGTGCATATGGTAAGCCATGCATCTTTCTCAATAGGAATCTACAAGCTTCGGCGTCCACACTGATGGTGCTGTCTAATTTGGATTCATCGACAATCTTTTTCAATGCACCAATGGACACAACACCACGCAGAAACTTGAATTGAGACGGCTTAAAGTTGTGTAGCGCGAATGAGGCTTTTATATCCGAATGCTACAACTCCAACAAAGCATGTATCGACCAACATGTCTCAAAATTTTCAACTAATGAGCAAAGGTATCTCTTCAGTTTCACATGGCACTTTCAGCCTAGAAAAGTTTAAATAAATGATGTTAGTAACATAATGAAAAAAACAAAACTCATTATATAAGATAGAAGAGTGACCAAATCATATCGGTTGGTTGTGGTAGTTCCAAAATGCATCACTGATCGATCCAGCATGCGACAAATCTCTCCTTGTACTTGTATTCAAGTACCTTAGGGAAATTGCGAAAATCCTTTTTTAGCCGACCCCACAATCTCAAAAATTCCTCCTCGCTATCGACCATCACCATTTGATTTCATGAAGCCATGAATAGGTCAAATCTCTCCTTGGTATCAAAAATCTTCTTGCAATGAACAAGAATATTTTTCTTGTATGCCATATGCATAAGAAATGACGAGATTCTGAAAATATTTTCTCTATGGTATTTATGCATATCAAATCTCTATCAGTAACAATAACAGATAGAATTTTGTCAGCCATGCATCAACGACCGCAGTCTATCCAAGCATCAACTAAAGTTATCTTCCCGTTCGACTTCCAGATAGGCAAACTCGATAAAAAGTCATTTCGATGCTTGTAACCCCAACAATCTACATCAACAGTAACCTATGCATGTTGGTCTTTTATATGCAATCCATTATCAAGACTCGGGAAATGCATGTAACAAATCAATGCAAGCCAGGTGAGCCCAAATTATATCTTTCACAGTATCTGTATCAGGACAACTCCTGGAATCTCAATATATCTGTGTTCGGAAAGGTCTTCAGTAGTTACTGCATTTGTGACCTTTCGGCATACTCCATGACTTTAAACTTATATCTAGCATTGTATACTGTCCTCAATGTACTAACATTGACATCGTTTCTTTGTTTCAATGTATTTAAAATATCTCTTAGTCGAACAAGAGTTTTCGACAAATCTACAAACAATTTCTCTTCTTTTTCTGAAAGTCTACCGGGAAAGGAATGTCCTTCCAAATTTTCGGCCAGATAATGGTTATGAATACCACACACAATCATAAGAACCCATCCAGATGTATTAGACAACTCCTTGCCCTTCAGTAGGAACAGATAATCGCATTCCTTACTTCCTGTACTTCTTGCCCCCTTTATCTTGAGTCTTCGCATTTCTATTCCTATAAGTTTCCTCTCTATTATAACTTAGGAGTACCCTTCCATTCTTTTCGCATTCCAAAGACATCGGATCTCTTCATAATGAAGAAAAATTCTTATGCCACTGCAACTTCTCGTGCCCATTTTATCAATGTCTCTCGACTTTAAAAATCTCATATGTGGTGAAGTCTTCACTATAATCTACTCTTACAAGCTTAGTACCGACATTGCTATATTAGGAAGAAGTCTGCTCCTGTAAATGGTTCATATGAAAAGCACGAGGTTAACTCCGCATAGACCGACTAAAAAAAATGTTGGAATTGAAGAATATAAGTATGAATCTTCGAGTTGAATTATGGCGAGATCCGTTGATCGAATCAATTGGATGATGGTTGGAGTGTGTTCTCCTTCCATTGGGGATGAACGTGGTATATTCACATGTTCAATTCCGACTTCGAATAAATGAGATATTCAAGTCTAAAGATTGCCTAATTCAAAGCTAAAATGGGACTAAAGGTAGCTAAAAGCATTTAGTCCCACATTGGCCATGGGATGGAAGTTTGTGATGTATAAATAGAGAAAATTGAGAACAAAGGGCGCGATTGGGAGGGATCTATGCCCGCCCGCACATGTGTGCATGCGCGCGCGCCGCCGGCGCCGGTGCCGGGCCGGGCCTGGGTCTGGGTCTGGGTTCGGGTTCGGGTTCCTACCCTGCCTGGTTCTTTTTGAATCAGGTCTCAAGGGTATGGGCCACTCCGGATCCGAACCAGACCCGCTTCGCCCCGCCAACAAACCCGCTCCGCTGTCAGGATCTGAACCGATCCGCCAAAGGTTGCGAACCTGTTTGGACTGCCAACGGTTGTGAACCAATTGGACTGCCAACGGTTGCGAAATCAGTTGGACTGCCAAAGGTTGCGAACCAGTTGAATGGCCAAAGGTTGCAATGGTTGGGTCGAAAGGTTGCACCCTTTCGTTGGGTTCAGATCTGTTGGCCCCTCCTGGAGCGCTATATAAAGCGCTCTGATCTCTCAATTCAGAATACCAACACCAAGTAAACAACTCTCTCTCTCTTTCCATCTGAGTTCTGAAGCAGAAGCAAGCCTGCATTCTGAACTGGGAAGTAAAGTTCCAAAGCGACTTCCAGCGAGAAGTGAGAAATCCGTAACTCGGTTTCTGAAGCGACTTCCAAAGAAGATTCTGCAAAATTCGTTCTGAAAGAGGGCTTAGAAAATTCAACAAATTCTTTTATAGAATTGTTATCTAAATCTAAGACTTCTGAAGAAGAATATTCTTCAACCTTCCTTCGTCCTCAACAGTGGGTGCTACTCCAAAGTAGAGGCAAATATTCATCCGAAATTTGTCCTTGTACCGCTGCTTCAACGATCCTGTGAAGGTACTGGTTGACTAAGGTTCGACCCGTACGGTGATTTGGTAGTGCTATCCAAATACCGTGAAGGAGTGTTGTATCTTGGGAGACCAGCGTCCATTATCCCGTTAGCACCAGTGCGGGGGACATAATTGTCTTAAGGAGATTCGCTCTAAGCGTACCTCACTCCAAATACTGTATAAGTGGATCAAGTCCTTTATACAGGGGATATACTTTACAGTATATCGAGACTGATTTATATTCAATCTAATTGGTGTTTAACCAAGGAAGGAAATTGAAAGGTGGTTCTTAAATTAAGGAACGTTCTATTGAACGGAAAACCTCCCACCTGATATTTGCCGACCTGGCCAATTAGATTGTTGATATCTCAGTAATCTTGATTAGTTGTCAGATTGATTCCTGTTAAGCAGAATATCCAACAATCTTAAGACAATTATTATTGAATTTTCTTACTTCTGTTCTGCTTGAACTTGCAGAAAATGTCTGAGACTAATCAAGATAGCTCAAGCAAGGCACCAAACATGCAAGCTTTGATGCCAACTCCACTTCCTAACCCGAAGCCGGAGAAGCCAGGAAAATTTGATGGCACAGAGTTCAAGAGGTGGCAACAGAAGATGCTCTTCTACTTGACCACTCTTCATCTGGCCAGATTCCTGCAAGAAGATCCACCAGAGCCTGCAACTGATGCATGGACTCAATGTGACTTCCTTTGCCAAAATTATATTTTAAATGGACTAGATGACTCTCTTTACAATGTCTACAGTCCTATCACAACGGCAAAGAAGTTATGGGCCAGTTTTGATAAGAAGTACAAGACTGAGGATGCTGGTACCAAGAAGTTCATCGTAGGACGATTTCTGGAGTACAAAATGGTGGACAGCAAGACTGTAATCAGTTAGGTGCAAGAGTTCCAACTTATCTTGCACGAGATAGAAGCCGAAGGTATGATCCTACCTGAAACTTTTCAGGTTGCTACTATCGTGGAGAAACTCCCACCTGCGTGAAGAGATTTCAAGAACTACCTGAAGCACAAGCGAAAGGAGTTAAAGTTGGAAGATCTCATTATGAGGCTTCGTATCGAGGAGGACAACCGCAAGTCCGAGAAAAGGAGCAGTAAGAACTCCTACGAAGCAAAAGCCAATGTGATCGAAGACTCAAAGGGGAAAGCGTCTACTTCCAAAGGCTTAAAGCGGAAGAAGACTTCCCAGGGGTACAAAGGCAAGGTCCAAGAAGGCAAGAACATGCGCTTCAAGGGAATCTGCTACATCTGCAACAAAGAGGGGCATAAGGCGAATGAATGTCGCAGCCGTCTCAAAAAGAACAAGGCTAGATTAGTAGCCAAGGGTTATCGGCAAAAAGAAGGACTTGACTACTTCGATACTTATTCACCAGTAACAAGAATAACGTCCATTCGGATGTTAATTGCAATTGCAGTATTGCACAACTTAGATATCCATCAAATGGATGTCAAGACTGCATTCTTAAATGGTGAATTAAATGAAGAGATATATATGGAGCAACCTGAAGGATTTATAGTCAAGGGCCAAGAACACAAGGTGTGTAAATTGGTAAAATCCTTATACGGTTTAAAGCAGGCTCCAAAACAATGGCATGAGAAATTTGATAGTGTCATGATCAAAGATGGATTCACTATCAATGAATGTGATAAGTGTGTTTACACAAAAACAGTTGAAAACGCATGTATCATTGTTTGTCTTTATGTAGACGACATGTTGATACTTGGGACTAATATTGAAATTATTAAGTCCACTAAACGAATGTTATCCAACAGTTTTGATATGAAGGATCTGGGGGTTGCTGATGTAATTTTAGGAATTAAAATTACCAGAACACCAGATGGAATCAGTCTATCTCAATCTCACTACGTGGATAAGATGATAGAAAGATTCAAGGATCATGGGATAAAAGAGAATACAAATCCTTTTCTCCCACACGTCCACCTTCATAAGAATACAGGAACTGGAATACGCCAGTTGGAGTATTCGCAGATTATCGAAAGTCTAATGTATTTGATGAATTGCACTAGACCCGATATTGCTTACGCTATAAGCAAGTTAAGTAGATACACTAGTAATCCTAGTGATCTACATTGGACTGCTCTACTACGAGTATTGGGTTACGTATCACATACCAAGGAATATGCCTTGAGGTATGGACAGTATCCACCTGTACTTGAAGGATACAGTGATGCTAATTGGATTGCAGATTCTGAGGAATCAAAATCAACTAGCGGATACGTATTTACTCTAGCAGGAGCAGCGGTATCATGGAAATCTTCTAAGCAAACATGTATTTCCGGTTCCACTATGGAATCGGAATTCATAGCCTTAGATAAGGCTGGAGAAGAAGCAGAATGGCTTCGACAATTCTTAGAAGATATACCATTATGGCAAAAGCCAGTGCCCGCTATATGTATACACTGCGATAATCAAGCAGCTATATCTAGGGCACAAAATGTTATGTACAACGGTAAGTATAGACATATTCGTCGTAGACATAATACCGTGAAGCAGTTGCTCTCAAATAGAATTATCTCTATTGACTTTGTATCGTCAAAGGATAATTTAGCGGATCCGCTTACTAAAGGTTTAAGTGGAGAGCGTATAAACTGCGCATCGAGGGGAATGGGTCTAAAAGCCTAACCTTACCGAGTTAGCTTAATGGAAACCTCACTTAGCGACTAGAGATCCCACGGACTAAGTTCAAGAGAAAAAACTAGTTATGATTGACTCAACAAGTAAGCACTTGGGAGCTTGACTCCAATCCATTCCTAAGGTGCACATAAGTGCTTTTCTACAAGTGGATTAAGGATAAGCTTAACGCTTTTAATGATGCCTATATTTTGTTACTAAACAAGTGGAGTAGAGTAGACTACTCTTAATAGGTCCATCACCTATGTGAGTATAGAGTTGGGTCGGCTCTTTGGGAATTTCTATGGAGGCTGTTATTCCCTAAAGATACTCTCTGAAACCAAGAATGTCCAGGGCCAAAACGGACACAACCGAGAACCAAAGTTGATTTGGAAAGTTACTGTGTGAAGCTTGTTGACTTGGCTTACACTAACGGCTAACAGTTCAAGACCTAGTTCACTGATTAGCCAGTAAGTCCGATAAAGGTTTCGCTATGGAAGGTTCAAGACCTAGTTTACCTATCCTTATGCAGTTTCTTTTCTCAAGTACCTTTCACAATAGAGTCAGTCTCTTTGTGTGTCATTCTTTGAATCTCCATTCATTGTGGGGGATTGTTGGAATTGAAGAATATAAGTATGAATCTTCGAGTTGAATTATGGCGAGATCCGTTGATCGAATCAATTGGATGATGGTTGGAGTGTGTTCTCCTTCCATTGGGGATGAACGTGGTATATTCACATGTTCAATTCCGACTTCGAATGAATGAGATATTCAAGTCTAAAGATTGCCTAATTCAAAGCCAAAACGGGACTAAGGTAGCTAAAAGCATTTAGTCCCACATTGGCCATGGGATGAAAGTTTGTGGTGTATAAATAGAGAAAATTGAGAACAAAGGGCGCGATTCGGAGGGATCTATGCCCGCCCGCACATGTGTGCATGCGTGCGCGCGCCGCCACTGCCGCCGGCGCCGGTGCCGGGCCGGGCCTGGGTCTGGGTCTGGGTTCGGGTTTGGGTTCCTACCCTGCCTGGTTCTTTTTGAATCAGGTCTCAAGGGTATGGGCCACTCCGGATCCGAACCAGACCAGCTTCGCCCCGCCAACAGACCCGCTCCGCTGTCAGGATCTGAACCGATCCGCCAAAGGTTGCGAAACCTGTTTGGATTGCCAACAGTTGTGAACCAATTGGACTGCCAACGGTTGCGAAATCAGTTGGACTGCCAAAGGTTGCGAACCAGTTGGATGGCCAAAGGTTGCAATGGTTGGGTCGAAAGGTTGCACCCTTTCGTTGGGTTCAGATCTGTTGGCCCCTCCTGGAGCGCTATATAAAGCGCTCTGATCTCTCAATTCAGAATACCAACACCAAGTAAACAACTCTCTCTCTCTTTCCATCTGAGTTCTGAAGCAGAAGCAAGCCTGCATTCTGAACTGGGAAGTAAAGTTCCAAAGCGACTTCCAGCGAGAAGTGAGAAATCCGTAACTCGATTTCTGAAGCGACTTCCAAAGAAGATTCTGCAAAATTCGTTCTGAAAGAGGGCTTAGAAAATTCAACAAATTCTTTTATAGAATTGTTATCTGAATCTAAGACTTCTGAAGAAGAATATTCTTCAACCTTCCTTCGTCCTCAACAGTGGGTGCTACTCCAAAGTAGAGGCAAATATTCGTCCGAAATTTGTCCTTGTACCGCTGCTTCAACGATCCTGTGAAGGTACTGGTTGACTACGGTTCGACCGTACGGTAATTTGGTAGTGCTATCCAAATACCGTGAAGGAGTGTTGTATCTTGGGAGACCAGCGTCCATTATCCCGTTAGCACCAGTGCGGGGGACGTAATTGTCTTAAGGAGATTCGCTCTAAGCGTACCTCACTCCAAATATTGTATAAGTGGATTAAGTCCTTTATACAGGGGATATACTTTACAGTATATCGAGACTGATTTATATTCAATCTAATTGGTGTTTAACCAAGGAAGGAAATTGAAAGGTGGTTCTTAAATTAAGGAACGTTCTATTGAACGAAAAACCTCCCACCTGATATTTGCCGACCTGGTCAATTAGATTGTTGATATCTCAGTAATCTTGATTAGTTGTCAGATTGATTCCTATTAAGTAGAATCCCAACAAACAAAACCAAGAAAAGCTCTATGCTCGATCAAACACAACCGAACAATATCCGTTTAGTCTTGTGTGGCCGAACATTATGTCTCCGTTCGGTTCTCACTAAGCAAATAGAGAATTACGGCTTTCGCTATAATTCTTTGTTCGGTTGTTCCCCACCGAACATTTAATACTTGTTCGGTGGTTATACACCGAACAAACATTATTTGTTCTGTGGTGGACTGTCGAACAATTAGTATTTGTTTGATGGTCGAACACCGAACGGAGACAAAAAACAATTCGAAAATTTAATTTTTAGGCAATTTTAATCGGTAAAAACTAACCTTCTCGGTGTTGGAAAGCTTCGGAGCTGTTAGTTGTTTCTCCATTAACGCCCGCAATGAAATGTAGGTTGATTTTAAGTGTGAAGATGGGTAAATTTTTTTAGGATTTAAAGCTTGGGGGTTGAATAAGTGAAGAAGGAAGAAGATAGGTTGGGATGCCTTAGTTTGAGTGGGGTGCCTTCATAAGATTGGGGGTGCCTTCATCAATTTTGATTGCTTTTATAATATCAATTTTGATTGTTTTTATAATTAAAAATTGAAGGGTACATCAGTCAATTTATATTAAGGTAAAAGCGTAATTCAAGATTTAGAGTTTTAAGTGGGGTATTTTAAACATACTTCTTGGGGTGGAAATGTCCTCTCCCCTTAGTTAACGACAAGAGAAACTTTGAACTTGACAAATTAGAGAAGTTAAACATATAAAAAATGTTGTAAAGTTGAATAACAAATTGCCTAATATAATCAGAATTATATGCATATCACTAGCCATCAGGTCACGTATGATTAGTTGATTAAAATGTACTGTTCCTCTTGCATCACTCATATAAATCCAGTGGCCAGTGTCAGCACAGGCTTTTTTTGATTTTTCAATAGTATTCTTTCAATTTTTCGTATTATTTATTTTTATTTTATGATTATTTATATCACCGTTTGGTTTTGAATCCGGGTTCTTGGATTCAAAATCAACCCGAGTCTGAACCGGAAATCCAATCCTAGTGTAATAATCGATTTGACCTTTCTGATAGTCAAATTTGATCAGTTTCAGTTCCAAACATCATTTTTAATATTTTAGATTTTTCATGATTTTTTAAAATTTTTTTGAATTAAATTTTAAAATCTTCAAAACCAGTATCCACTAGTGCCGCCGATCGATTCTAAGATTTTTTTTTTTAATATACAAACAGAGTTGAATTTTTAGAAACTATTTTTATATTATTTCTTAAAATCATATTTTCTATCTAAATGCAATTTTGAGGATTTTTCTGAATTTATCGAAATTTGACCGGATTTGGTGTCGACCGATATCGCTGGTTGATTTTAAAAATTTTAGTTTAAAAATGAGATTGAATTTCTGAAATCTAATTTCACTATATACCTTAAAATAATATTTACTATTTTTGTGAATTTTTGGGGATCGTTCCGAGTTACTTCATTTTCTGGCGTTTTCGATATTTTCCTAGATTTTAGAGTTTTACCCAAGTATTTTTCCTTTATTTTTCTCTCTTTTCTAATTTTTCTTATCCACTCATTCTTTCTTTTTTTCTTTTCTTTTTATTCTTTCCTCAAATTTTCTCCACCACATAAAAACCCAAAATATCTTATCTCCCACCCACTCACTCTCTGTCCTCTCTCTTCAATCCTAGACTTGTGTTTGGGTTTAGACCTGAACGCAGTTCTCCCCCTGCCCTGAACACGGGTCTCTCCCCATCTCCCTCTATTTAATCTCTCTCACTCTCTTAATCTCTAAATCTCTATCTTTTTCTTTAATTCTCTTACTCTCCCTCACTAGCCCCCCTCTCCTCCAAGAGGCTGACAGCCACCCCATGCACCAGGAGTTGGCGCACTTCCAGCGGACCTAAAGGTCGTCGGTGGATGTCCCTAGCCCCGGCCACCTTCTCCTCCCATTTCTCCTCCACCCAGTTACTCCACCACTATCATCTCCTTCTTCTTCCTTCAATCACCACCACCATCAACCCATCTCCACCATTTCCACCACCAATTCCAGCCTAAACTCCACCACCACACTCACTTACTCCCTCCTCTCCACTGATTTCACCAATTCCATCTCTAATTTTATCCTCCCCCACATTCTCTCCCCTACCAAAATTCACCCACCAACACCTCACAACCACCAATCCAACACCTCCAACCTCCTTCCCCTCTCTCCTTTGGGTGGTCGGTGCTGGCCAGGGGCCGGCCGGCGCGTGGTGGCCGCGGCTAGGGCGTGGCCACTGGCCGTGTGTGGGCTGCAGGGGGTCGTTGTCCCCTCTTTTTCTTTTATCTTTTCTTTCTCTCTATCTTATTCACTGCCCCCTCTCCTACTAATTTCCCTCTCCCTATCTCTCTCCCGTTATCTCTCTCTCATCCCTTTTATTCTCTCTCCTCTTTCTCTCTCCCCTCTCAAATTCTCTCTCTATATGTATATTTGATATATTGAATGTGTATACGCGTTGTGTATTTGAAATTTCAGAGATCAAGAATTTTACAGCATCTTTCAAATATTACTCGCCTCTTTTCCGAGTTTTCCTACTTCGACGGGTGATTGTATTTATTCGTATAAATGATGTAATTTTTGGGACTATATGTTTGTATTGATAGAATTGTACTGGACACGTGTATTGTACCAATGTGTGTAATTATATCAGTGTTGTGGACATGTAACCGGCATTGTGTATTATATTGGTGTGAGTGTGTACACGTATTCTATGGACATGTAACTGTGTCGGTGTGACGATGTTTGTAATAGTATAGTTCAATTCCTATACTTATACATTGATGTGATATCTCCTCTATTATCATGTGTAGCTGACCCTTCATGGTCGTTAGCCTCCGGCTTAACCGTTCTGTGATTTTATATCAACTTTCGGGTTTAAATCCTCTCGATTTTTCAGCTTCATCCGGAACCTATCTAAGTCATGTGACTATGTAATTAGCCTATTGGATACCACATTGGGCATGGCTTACTACGCTCTCACTCTGCATAGTCTTCAGACCTAAACCCTTCGGATTTTACTAGCTATACCGTGTGTCTGCGAGCTGAGCTTAATTACGTAGCCTCGTCAGGCACGATCTAGCTATAAACCTACTTTCTTATTCCGGGTGTAAATGCTTGTCGGATTTCGTGCTTGCATGTGTGTTGTTTGTTTCTAACATCTTCTGCAGGTACATACTCAGTCTCCAAGCTTAACCGATCTACGGTTCTATACTATAAATTTTGAGTTTAAGCTCTCTGAGGTTTTTAAAGTCAACTGGAATTTCTATATGCTACGCCTGGTAGGCGGACCTAACGTCAGTACTTTACCGCTAACTCCGTTCGAGCGTTGTTACTCCGTGAGGGAGGCTTGACATATCCTGATATACACCGGTACAATCTGTACTCCTGATATTTCCGACATGCACCTGCACATTCTCGTACACCGATAATTACATGATAAAGTATAAAAAGAACAACTTATACTGGGTAAGGGAGAACTGATGGACTTTAAATGGTGAATATGTTTACAGTGGCATTAGGTATGTTATGCAACTTAAACTTCCAGATCAACCCGAAGGCCTCCAGTCATCCGAGGGAAGCGTTAGCTCCCTACCTTCTGTTACATTCATGAATGGGCATACAATAAGACCCACCTCATGTACGCCTTTGCGGCCAGTTCTATAACACCAGCAACGAAACACCCTGGGTCATGGTCCTGGGCATGTACGGGACCCACTATAAACATAACCCATTATTTCCTTATCAGTTTCCAATAACAACCTCAATTTACTCATATATGGATGTATGTGTGTTGGGATGCTAGAAAACACATACCTAGATATATGAGTAGGATAAGTAGTAGTAATAATAATAAGATATCAATCAATAATTCGTCATTTTGTTTTGCAATCCGGGCTTATACGCTCAGATTATGGTGAAGTGAGACATAAGGTATATAGATGAGGGTTTTTTTATTTCCATTAATCCTTCGACGTACTAGTCTTATGAAGCCATAAACTGAGCTTGTATAACTGGTATTGCTTGCATTCGATTTCATCGGTATTATCAATTTTTATCGATTTTATGATGTTTTCTTAGTTTAGAAGACAACTCGGGTCATATGAACTCAGGATACGGTGACGTGAGATATAGGATATATATATATATATGAGAATTTCCTTTTTGGATTATTCCTTCGAAGTACTAATCTCACAGATCGATAATTTGAGCTTGTATAACTAGTTTTATCATTCATTTGGTGTCTTATGGCCTGCTCCTGTATGTCTGTGCCCACGACACGATTTTCAATACATGTTCTTTAATTTGGATTTATTTATACACGTGTGCTTATCCCTACACGCCACTTGGCACTCATCTTACCACTCGTTGGGGAGTTTTTGACTCCTGTAGATCTGTGTCCAGATCCCAGAGGTTGGACCGTAATGGACATCTTGTTGATCAGAGTGGCATAGCGGAAGCGTAGTGGATCAGCGGAAGACAAGTCCGGGGCCCCATCCTTCTAGGCCCTCCTGCTCGACTCTCGAGTTTTTCTTTTATAATTCATGAGCGTCTTTTGTACTATTCATGCTTGTACATCTCTTTGTATTCTTTTATTTATGCTTATCAGTGATGTAATATTTTTATAATATTGTGTCACATTCTGTGATAACTTGTAATTATACTCATATGTTAGAATGTATAATGCACCACGTACTTTTATAATCTGATTCTTCCCTGTACTGATACTTAGCGTATATATGTGAGGGTATTTTTGACCTATGTATATACATCCCAGTAACGTCTCTGTACCTGCGGGATCGGAGCGTAACATGAGGTTTATTACAAAAGGCCTATATCGATAAGGTGCTGATAAATATGTTGGCCCAGAGGCCTTCCACTCTAGTTTTAATGATGATTAACTCATGTAGTTATGTTTACTAATAATCTTGTGATGTTTAGTTTTAGATCTTTAATCAAGATATTAGTAGGTGATTAGCTTCAATAAAGATGGTTTGGAAGCTTTCACATGGTGATTCCAGAGCCCGAGCATCAAGATCATTTATTGCACTCGTTGGAGTCTAGCTCGGTGGATCACGGTTTGGATCGAGTCGGCTTGAAGACGGAGTTCGTCAAGAAGACTTTGGTACCTAGTTTAGTTTTTATTTTTAGATCCATTGGTAAAGACTAGATAGTGTGATATGCTCAAGTTCACAACACACACACGTGTTTCTAGTTTTCATGTTTTGGTTTTCGGTTTTTGGTTTAACCGATATTGATTTTCATGAATAGATATTATATCAAAACAAGTTTACTTGGTTTTATGTATATTAGATATGTTCTATATACATACATGCTTCATATCTCAGACAAACTTATTTTGATATGTCTATTCATGAGTTTTGGTGTTTTAGTATTTGAACAAAACATATTTTTGGAATTAAAGTCAAAACAATGATATATATATGCTTCATGTATATTGGACTTATGTCCATATGCAACATGCTTCAAAGTATTTAAATATCATGTTTTTGTATTTGGATGAGTTTTGGACAAAACGCATTTTCAATTCAAAAATTCAAGTTTGGAAAAATACGGATTTTGGTTTTCGGCAAAATTTGTAAGTCACAAAAATGGTTCAAAAAGTTTGAAATTTGTGTTGAAATTTTTCACGCAAGTTTGTATTTCAATGTATTATGCTAAAACTATTTTTGTGGATTTTTAAGGAATTTATGGGATTTTTAGAATAATTAAAACCTAACTTTTTTGTCCCAAACAGCCTTCTGTCAGGCTCTGGCGGTCGACCAGACCGATCGACCGACGTGCACAAAACGTGCACGCTTGGCTACCAACTTGGGCCGGTCGACCTAGCGGTCGACCGACTGCAAGCACCCCACTCTCGGGTGGGGGCGGTCGACCGGCCAGAGAGCATTTACTCTCTGGATTGGGACGGTCGACTGGGACGTCGACTGCTAGCCTCCAACGGTCAAAAATTTGGCCGTTGGCAGTCTACTGGGCCGGTTGACCGCCAGCCGCCAGAGCTGATTTTCAGCTCCAACGGCTAGTTTCTTTAGAGGCCATTATATACCCCATTTGTATGGGATTTTCTCTAAGATTTCCAGAGCCAAAAATTCTCCTATCTACAAGTGGTTTATACAAGTTTTCAAAAATGTTTTAGAGCCAAAAAGGATTCATCTTTGCTTTGTTTTAAAAAGGGTTGGAAAATCATTTGAAAAGAAAAATTCTTTGGGAATTGTTTTGATCTTTATTTTCTATTCTATCTAAAGTTTTCCCTGGAGTTTTTCTTTGAGTTTTTGATTTCCAAACTCTTTGTTTTCCACACTTGAGCTATATCCTCTATCCTATCTATTTAGGATCTTTATTTGTGGAAGAAGGTGTTTGTGGTTGAGATATACCACCAAGTGTTGTACCCTCCTTTATTTGTTGTATCCCTCTTTGGTAGAGATTGATTTGGAGTGGTGGTTAGCTCCCTCTTTGGTAGAGGTTGAGATTGTGCTTTACTCCCTCTAGTGAGAGGTGGAGTTGGTGTTGGCAACGGGCCTATCCCTTAAGTGTGAGGTGGATTGTGGTTGTTTGGCTACGGGCCTACCCTTCTTGTGTGAGGTAGTGTTTGTGTTGCCTCAGTGGAGGTTGTATTGGTTGAGAGAGAAGTTCGGTACTCCCGGTTGTATTTGCCCCAAATCCTCGGTGGAGGTTTCCTGTGTGGGAGTCCTAGGTGGACAAGTTAGTGGATTGAAAATCCTTCTCGGTGAAGGCGGGGACGTAGAGCTGGGTGCTCGAACCTCGAAACAAATCTTATTGTTTGCGTTTGATCCAATGACTCTTACTCTCTCTCTCTTTACTTTGTGCATTGATTCATATTGCTATATCATATATATATGCTTGTGTGTTTGTGTGTCTCACTTGTGCTTAACCACGAGAGCTTCATATAGCGCCTCAACTCTTATTCAGAGGAATCAAGAGGAGTTAGTCCAGAGCCCTTCACCGGGAATTCGGCTACACTCGTTGGTTGCATTAAGTGTGTTGCTATTAGTTTTTAATTTTCGCATTTAGTTCATTAGATTAGCCTTATCACCTATTCACCCCCCTCTAGGTGATTTCAAAATATAGTATGAAGAATTGCTCCCTAGGTGATACACCTGTCACTAAGAGAGATAAGTTGACTCTACTTCAACATCCAAAAAACGATCTACAGAAAGAGCAAATGAAAGACATTCCATACGCATCAGCAGTTGGAAGTCTAATGTATGCTCAATTTTGTACACATTCAGATATAGCATATACCGTTGAGAAACTTGGAAGATACTTGACTACTTCTAGAATTGATCACTGGAAGACTGCCAAGAAGGTAATGTGATATCTATAGAAGACTATATGAAATCTGATCAGTTGTAGCTGATCGGATACACAAATTCAGATTATGTTGGATGTATCGACAATAAAAAATCCACTTCAGATTATATTTTCTTGATTAAAAGAACATGGTGGACTTACTCGAGAGGCCATTACAGCTGCACTGTGACAATAAGAGTTGTAGAGCTCTTCTACAATAGTGATAAGAGTTCAGCAAAGTCGAAGTATATCGACATCAAGTTTCTTATCATCGAGGACAAAGTTCGGAATCACATTGTGTCTATTGATAGTGTTAGTGCTATTTTTTACATTACAGATCCACTCATTAAAGGATTGTCACCTAAAGTCTTTTTAGAACATATTGCTCATATGGGGATGGCTAGTCATGATGATATCCTGGTTTAAAGGGAGTGGATAGTTTTATGTGACAAACATTATTTCTATGTGCACTTTATTATATTTATTGATTCTGATAATAAAGTATAATTGCTTTTCCTAAAGTCTACTTTTGCGCATTTGAAATTGTTGAATTAGCAGTTAGACTCTTTGGAGTTATACACTTAGACTTATTAGTCATAAAGATAAACTCGTTGGAGTCATAAGGTTAGGCTGATTGGAGTCATAAAGTGCAAACCAGTTGGAATTGTATCTTATTTGATCAGAGGACATTTCCATGCCACACGTCAACATTTGATCTATGGCGTTAAGAGCTCTGAAACTTGTAACGTGGAAGGTCCTACCTCAATTATACAAAAGGTCACGACCGCCATGTTCGTTAGCAAGACACTTAATGGACCAGATTGTTTTGAAACACGATTTATTGACAGTTAAAGTTTTGATACCATAAAATTATGTATAACATCCTTCCAGTATGACTTGTTTTGAACCAAGTGGGAGATTGTTAGATTTATTTGGATTAGAGTCTAAATTAATTTGGGCCTACACAAGTCTAATTAGATTTATACATCCATCTCTATAAGCCTATGTTATTGGACCCAATAAAGAATTAATCAAGCCTAATGGTTTGGGTCTAAACACGTCTCGATTACACTTAGCTATATGTGTATTTAAATTAAGATGTGAGACTTATCTACATGTGTGAAACTCATGTTATCAATCAAGGGTCTAGATTTATGATGAGTTAAACTAGAATTCCTTGATCCTATATATCATGGGTAGGATTCCCTCTCCACCACCAATCATCTATTATGACTCTCTTTTCTCTCTCTTGGAGGCCTCTCATCTCCTCTAAAGATTAAGAAGATAACTTGGTGGCTGGAAAGAAGAACTCCCTCCCTCAACTCTGGCATTCTCAAGATCGTGCAATTTTTGGCATCCTTTTCATGATGGAATCAAATATGCTTAAACCCTCCTTCCCTTATTTTGATAAACAGGCCTTTAGTTTATGCGTAGATCTTGTATGGAACAATTATAGATCCAACATATTCTGTCTCTAAAATCTTGTTCTAATGAATTTGCATACCTTTTACGAGTTGATCTCTTTTGAAGTCCTCATTTTCTTAAACTTCTTCCATCTCCTTTTTAAATTCGTAAATTTCTTGAGTTCCTTTCATCTCTTCCTTGATCTCCATGACTTTGCGTGTTATCTCTGTCTTTCTCTCTTCATATGTCTTACCCAAGCATATTTTGTTTTTGCACCTCTAATGATGTCGAAAGTATCTTCATAAACTCCATGAAATATCAAAAATTAACAAATATATATCTTGTCTTTAAGTCGTCAAACTAGTCCCTTTCAGTTGAAATTAATCAGCTCTAATCTTTTGCCACCTTAAAACATTTTTCAATGATCTCTCACATATCTTGAGAGATCAACAATTCATTCATCTTGATACTCCAACTCTGATAGTTATCTTTTATGAGACGAGGAACAACAAGTTGCATCAGCTTGTTATCCATCTTCTTTGAATATCGACTTCGAATCGGTTGTTGGAAACGATAATAGTTGGTGCAAGTGTAACGGTCCCACTCTAAATATTTCCAGTTATCACAATCATCACAGATTATCCTTAATCCAAGCGTGGGACCCATCAAGATTCAACACTTCAATTTCAGCTAACATCAGCCTACTTAATACTTTACAACATTTTTCACTTTATGCATATATGATCTCAGCATGATTTATCATACTTCCAAAATATTGATCTAACAACCCATTTGAAAACATAGCCTACACATTATCTATTCCATAAACTCCACAATATTACACAGTATCTGAGTCAAGTCATCTTAATAATACAAGCATTTTAATATTTTACAAAGTTCATGACAAGCATCAACATAGAAGTTTTTTATAGTTTTTCTTAAATAATATATACATATCAAAATAACACGCCAAAAAGGGTAAAGATATCTCCCGCTACCACCTAGCACGTATTGTCATTAAGCGGGTCCCTTACCTTTATCCAAACCTGAAGGTGATTAATATAACAGAGTGAGCTCGACAGCTCAGTGAGTAAAATAATAACATATGCATGACCATTATGTATGTCTATTAGGGATTTATCGTCAGGTTAACAATTATAATTTATACTATTTTTGCACAATTTTTGGGTAATTGCTGAAGTCCTGACCAAAGCACAGATATAGGTCTTATTAGTCGACTTGCCCAATCCTATAGTCGACTAATACTTACTATTAGTCGACTTATAATGAAACTATAGTCGACTGGGCTCTGTCTCAAAAAATTATTCACTCTCTGTTGGTTGTCTGTGACTTACCTAGTCGACTACCCTAACTTGTATAGTCGACTACACTTGGGTACTAGTCGACTTATAATCATCTATAGTCAACTAAGTCTTAACCAAAAAGATATGTGCTCTCTGTTTGTTGCTTATAATAAAATTAGTCGACTACTCTAGATACTAGTCGACTTATCACCATCTATAGTCGACTAATCATAGCTAAAAGAAGATGTCCACTCATTGTTGACTGCTTGTAACTAAAGATAGTCGACTAACCCATCTGGTATAGTCGACTAGTATTGGTTTCTAGCGACTTATGTAACAGAATCTCACACCTATAGTCGACTAAGTTGAAGGGTTAGTTGACTTATATGTAGGAATTTGAATGTATCAGTCGACTCATTACAGAGTCTAGTGTTTAAGATTTTTATATAATTTCAACATGAAATTTCTATCTTAACCACGTTAACATACTTGTTAAACATAACATTGGACTCCCCCTTCGGTCTCCTCTGGTTAAACCCGGTCCCTTCCTCCTATACGTTATTCAACGCAATATTTCCCCCTTCGATCACCTCCGGTTCAACCCGGTCCCTTCCTCCTATACATTATCGTATATTCTCCCCTTCGGTCACCTCCGGATCAACCCGGTCCCTTCCTCCAAATATGCAAAAATCACGTCCTTCATGTAATAACAACATGCAAGGATTCATAGAGCAATGACAACATAATAATTTCATAGTTTCTACTTTACATCATGCCAACATTATGGAAATCATTAACATGTATAAGTAACCACTTGCTAAATTAACAACATGCAAGCCTTTTCAAGATAACCAACGTATCATGTCATCTTAATATATGCGTAGCCATAATTATATGCATAGCATCAAGTATCATATTTATTCATAGAACTATTTCTCTAAAAAGTCATGTGGTTGACCACCATATATACATACAATCATACACAATGTTAGACATATATGAAAATAGCTACAACATGATTACCATAAGATTATGTGCACATAAAATCTATAAATCATATACATGCATTATCATACCATTTCCGTTCACTTATAACTTAGAAATCTCCATTTTATTTTAAGGTTTACACTACCTACTATTATACTAGGGTCCAGATGTTCTACTCACCCTTGAAGAGAATATCTCCTTGTCAAGCTTGGTCTCCCACTATAATGGAGTTTACAAGGCCACAATAATATTATAATTAGTTTATAACTTAAAGAGCATAAGAGGGTGTAGTCTTAAGGAGTTGCTTACCTTCTTCAATCAATATCACCCTCCTAACTTGTTATTCTAGGTCAACCTTGTCTTCAAAAATTTCCTCTAATGGTGATGTTAGATCACCACTTTACCATGTTCTATTTGGTCTTTGGACGAGGTAAAATAGTTAAAGGAAGCCTTTTTAGTATAAAGGAAGTAAGTTAAGTTTTTTGTTAGGAAATGAGAAGGAGAAAGAGTGTGTGAAGGTGAAGAAAATGGAGGAAAAAAGAGATGGTCGCTGGCTATTTTTTCCTGGCTGGCTGTAAAGTGGGAAGGAGGGGAAAGATTTTGGAGTTGGAAAATGAAGAGAAAGAAAGTGTGTGCCAACTGAGAGTTTTCTCTTCATTTCTCCCTATTTATACTTCATTCCCTTAAATAATATCATGCCAAGTCCCCTCCTAACACCATCTCCCTATACCTATACCTTACACCTATAAGCAAGGTCCCCATTCCTCTCCCCTTCATGAAGTACTTATACCCAAAAGTATGGTGGGGGTATGATAAAGAAGTCAACATGCATGTGTGTGTATATAATCCATATACATACATACTAATATATACATACTAATATGTATAGTATAATGTATAGTATAAGTATCTTACATGAATACTTGCTTCCATATCACCTCCCTAAAACATTTAAATGTTAAGAAAAAGGTGACTAGTTAAGGCAAGTGTTACATTCTACCCTCCTTTTAGAGGTTTCGTCCTTGAAACTCAACGTACCTTGAAATAAATGTGGATAGTCCTTCCGTATCTCCGCTTTCAATTCCCAAGTTGCTTCTTCTATATGTTGATTTCTCCATAAAACCTTGACCAAGGAAATAATTTTGCTTCTCAATTGTTTCTCCTTATGGTCTAAGATTTGCACTGGCTCTTCCGTGTATGACATGCCTTTTTGTATTTACAGAGGTCCATAGGAGATTATGTGGTCAGGATCAGTTACATACTTTCTTAACTGAGAGACATGAAATACATTGTGCATCCTCTCCAAAACAGGAGGTAAGGCTAAACGATAAGCAATCGGTCTAATTCTATCCAATATTTCAAATGGTCCAACATATTTAGGAGCTAATTGTTCTTATTGCCTGCGCGTCCCACTCCCTTCATTGGAGATACCTTCAGGAAAACTTTATCCCTTACCTCAAATTCCAGTGATCTGTGGCGATTGTCTACATAAGCTTTCTGCCTGCTCTGGGCTGCTTTCATCCTTTCTTTAATTAACTTGGTCTTATCAGTGGCTTCTTGAATTATGTCAGAGCCGAATATCCTTCTATCCCCAACTTCCTCCTAACAGATCGGTAATCTACAATTTCTATCATACAATGCTTCAAACAGAGGCATACCAATGGTGGACTGATAGCTATAATTATAAGCAAATTCCACTAAAGGTAAATAGTTGTCCCAACTTCTCCCAAAATCTAATACACAAGTCCTCAACATATCTTTCAATATTTGAATAGTTCTCTCAGATTGTCCATCCGTTTGGGGGTGTGCTGTTGTACTGAGTTGCAACTTAGTGCCCATAGCTTCGGACAGGCTCCTCCAAAATCTAGATTGAAATCTAGGATCCCGATCTGATACAATGGATTTAGGTACTCCATGCAGTTTAACTATTTCTCGGATATATACTTGAGCCAATCTTTCTATAGAATAATTGATTTGGATAGGCAAAAACTGGGCAGATTTAGTAAGTCTATCTACCACTACCCAGACTGTATCTAGTCCTTGGGATGTCCGAGGAAGTCCAGTAACAAAATTTATGGCAATGTGACACCATTTCCATTAAGGAATTGGTAATGGTACCAGCAATCTTGGGGGCTTCTTATGTTCTGCTTTTACTTACTGATAGACTAAACACTTGTGGACAAAATTGAAAATATCCATTTTCATTCCATCCCACCAGAAGTTATGACGCAGATCCTGATACATTTTTGTACTCCCCGAATAAGCTATATACGGGGCACAATGAGCTTCCTGCATTATTTCTTCCTTAATCTCTACTACATCCGACACACATAATCTGCGTTTGAATCTCAGTACATCATCTTCAATTTGAAACTCCCTGAGTTCTCCTTCTAGTACTTTCTTCATAATTTTCCTTATTTGAGCATCTCTTTGTTGGGCCTCTTTGATTTTGTCATATAAATCAAACTGAATACTTACTTGATTTAATTGATACTTAGCATTGGATGGATCAATGACTCGCACCACTACTTGCATTTCTTCTAGATCTCTTAATAATCTTGTTTGGCAAGTTATCAGAGTGGCCGCTGCCTCCTGATTTCCAACTCAAGGCATCAGCCACCACATTGACCTTTCTAGGGTGATATTGGATAGTAATATCATAATCTTTCATTAGTTCTAGACATCTCCCCTCTGCCGCATATTTAGTTCTTTTTGTGTGAAAATGTACTTTAAACTTTATGGTCAGTAAAGATTTCATAAGACACTCCATACATGTAATATCGCCAGATCTTTAAAGCAAAAATCACAGCGGCTAATTTCAAATCATGAGTGGGGTAATTTCTTTCATGAATTTTTAATTGTTGGGATGCATAGGCAATAACTCTCCCATGTTGCATTAACACACATCCCAGTCCTAATTTTGAAGCATCACTATAGATGACAAATCCTTCAGTCCCCGAAGGTACAATTAGAACAGGAGCAGATGTTAGCTTCATTTTAACTTCAAGGAAGCTCTTATCTTGTTCTTCTCCCCATACAAACTTCTTATTATTTCTAATTAGTTGTGTTAATGGTTCCACAATTAGAGAGAATCCTTCTACAAATCTTCTGTAGTATCCAGCTAACCCCAAGAAACTTCGAACTTCAGTAACATTTGTGGGTCTAGGCCAGTCTTTGATTGCTTCAATTTTCATTGGATCTACTGATATTCCCTCCTTGGATATAATATGGCGAAGAAACCCTACTTGGTCCAACCAAAATTCACATTTATTCAATTTAGCATAAAGTTGCTTCTCCCTCTAGATTTGGAGGACAATTTTAAGATGATTTTCATGATCTTCCCTATTCTTTGAATAGATCAAAATATCATCGATAAATACCACCACAAACTGATCAAGATATGGTTGGAACACTCGATTCATTAGGTCCATAAATACTGCTGAGGCATTAGTGAGTCCAAAAGGCATGACTAGGAAATCAAAATGTCCGTATCTGTTCTAAAAGCTGATTTAGACACATCTTATGCTTGACCTTTAACTGATGATACCTCGACCTAAGATCTATTTTAGAAAATATATAAGACCATTGTAGTTGATCAAATAAGTCATCAATCTGAGGAAGCGGGTACCTATTTTTGATAGTGGCCTTATTCAATTCCCGATAGTACACATAATCTCATACTCCCATCCTTCTTCTTAACAAATAGTACTGGTGCGCCTCAGGGAGATACACTTGGTAGGATGAAACCTTTAACTAATAATTCCTGTAATTGAGTTTTAAGTTCTTTCATTTCTGCAGGGGTCATACGATATGTGGTGCCTTTGAAAATGGGGCAGTACCAGACATCACATCTATTGCAAATTCTACATCTCGATCTGGGGGAAGCTCTAGTAAATCTTCCGGGAATACATCAGGAAACTCATTCACAATTAGAATAGTCTCAATTTTGATATCAGTTCTAGTGGTATCCAAAACTGAAGCCAGAAATCCTTGACATCCCTGCCTCATTAACTTGGTGGCTTTAATGGCTGATATGTAGGGTATCTCATGACTAACTTTTACCCCTTCAAAAATAAACTCCAGAGCTCTTTCTATTTTAAAGATGATCATCTTCCTATTACAATCCACACGTGCACCACAAGCGGACAACCAGTCCATTCCTAATATTGTATCAAACTCCATCTCGCCCAGCTTAATCAAATCAATAGATGTTTTCATCTCTCCAATCATCACTTCATAGTTCACATATCTAGTGCTAGCTATTATCTTTACCCCTATGGGTGTGGATACAACCAACTGAAATCCTAGAGATTCTGATACTTGATTTAATTTATAAGCAAAAGCACTAGATATGAATAAATGAGTAATTCCAGAATCAATAATGCATGAACAATATGTCCTGATATGGAGATCATACTTTTCACTACTGCATTCGAGGCCATTGCGATGGGTCAATGAAAAAGTTCTTCCTTGAACCTGTGGCTATTAGACAGATGATTGAGTTGCAGCAGATCGTGGAGCATTACTAGGCGGCATAAAATTACTGGTTGGTCCCCTGGGAGGGTTCATTCTCATAACTGGCCTTCCACCTCCCCTACTCTGCCCTTGACTTCCGCACTTTGTTGGACAATTTTTCTTCAAATTCCCCACCCCTCCACAGTATAGCAAGCCCTATCTTGGATGCAATTTTCAAAATGGTTTATTCTACACTTTTGGCACCAAGGGGCCTCCGAGATTCTAGGGTGGGACGCAGAGGTAGCATGTACTTTCTAAAAAGTGTCTCTGTTTCTCAACCATTTTCCTCTGCCTCTGGCCTATTCTCCTCTTTGAGGAGTGGCAATAAACCCAAATCCTTTACTACTGGATCCCGATGCCATCGCTGTTGATGGTCCTTGATATCGGGGACTCTTTGAGCTGGAAAATCCCTTCGCCCAATCTTCATGACCTTCTTGCACATCCATTTCTACCTCCAAGACTCTTTCCATAACTTGGAGATAATCTTCAGTTGTAGAGAAATCAACCTGCCTCGAATTTCTGATTTCAGGCCCTTCACGAACCTCTTTGTCCTTTCTGCCTCACTTTTCATCAAGGCATCAGCATACCTAGATAATTGAGTAAACTTCTGGTCTTATTGGGCCACATTCATCTGACTTTGCCGCAATTTTAGATATTCTGACGCCATCTTGTCTATGACCGTCTCTGAAATATATTTTTCAGTAAATTTATTTACTAAAACTTTCGAGGTGATTGGTTCTCTTGTACTTTTCACACTACTTTTCACTACCCTCCACCAGTATTATGCTTCCTTTTGAAACATAAAGGAAGAGAAAAATACTCTCTGCTCATCGGTGAAGTTCATTACATCCAGGATATTCTCTATCTGGAGAAGCCATGCTTCAGCTTGTAAGGGATCTACCTCCTCTTCAAATACTGGTAGTTTCATCTTCTGAAACTGCTCCAATGCTCGGTGGGAATTGTTATCATTTACTCTTGTCATTAGAGTGAGCCACTCCAGCATCACCTCTAGAGTTCTATGACCTCCTCCTATCTGGACTTCTGAATCCTCATTATTGTCCATGGGGTGTGCACTTCCCATCACACTATAGTGTGACACGCCGAGCGATAATGACTCATTGGGTGGTACTTGATTTAGATCCATGCGTCCTTCCTATAAGATAAGGACGTCTGGTCAACATACTTCACTTATGTGAAAATAATTTTAAATAAAATTTTAGTTTCATGCAATCACTTTAATACGATATTCATTATCACTTGCAAACAAGCAACTTGATGTATATATATTTATATATATATCCCAAAACGGATACAAAGATATTACACTGATATATATACCCTTTGGATATCCGAACGAACCCATGTGCATATATATAAGATGTGCCGGGCATATACAATGAAACTCCTAAGATATCCATCAACTAGCACACTAAGCTTACACACACACACACACACACACACACACATATCAAAATTAATTGCTCATAGATTCATCCTTCATAGGGTAGAGTCTTCCCACTCGAGCCCCCGCTAGTACTGCTACTATCCTCGCTATCATCCATGCCTTCATCGAGGTCTTCTCCTGATAATTCATCTCCTGCGCAGCACCAGTCATCAAGATCATCATATAGATCCATGTCGTCTTCCCATTTTTCATCCCAAAAAACACCTCCATAAGTGAATCCTCTTCAGTTCTCTTCTTTTATCGCACTTATATCCTCTATTTCTACTACATCAAGTGAATCCCCACCCAAACTCTCCGTATCGACAATGGTCAGTTCAGGCTCATTGGATGCCTGAGACTCAACCTTCTCATGGTCTAAGTGGTCTGAGGCTGCAAATATGACCTCTGGTCAGTCTCATCAGACTCATATTCCCAGTCCATGGAACCTGCCGTCCAACTCGCACTCAAACTATTCGAGCTAGAGACTGGCCAATATGTGTCAGAGTCTCCCATCTACATGTAAATAAGGAGTCATATCAATCTCAACCCATAAAAATAGTCTCGACATACTACTATACAACAAAAAGAAGCAATATATATATACACACTCTTACACTTACACCTATACTTAGTCTACTCGTAAGTTTCATGTTTTAGAATAACTTAGGTTCAATAGATAATTCAATGTATTCCCTCTTCCCAGTGTCCCATACCACTAGAAGCTGTTACTGAGAGCCTGCACCCTCAGCCAACTCACCCGAATCAAGATGTACGGGCATCCTGATTCTGATGCGAGGAAATAATCAATTACCGCTTGACTCATGGTTAATCTGTCATATAAAATCTACTACCTAACTATAATCACATATCCATACATATAAGCCTAACAATTCCATTGCCTCCTACCTCCGACTTAACCTCCTCTTTCTACCTATAACTCTTGGCTCTGATACCAACTATGACGGTCCCAGTCTAAATATTTTCAGTTATCACAATCATCACAGATTATCCTTAATCCAAGCATAGGACCCATCAAGATTCAACACTTCAATTTCGGCTAACATCAGCCTACTTAATACTTTACAACATTTTCCACTTTATGCATATATGATCTCAGCATGATTTATCATACTTCCAAAATATTGATCTGATCAACCTATTTGAAAACATAGCCTACACATTATCTATTCCATAAACTCCACAGTATTACACAGTATCTGAGTCCAAGTCACCTTAATGGTACAAGCATTTTAATATTTTACAAAATTCATGGCAAGCATCAACATAGAAGTTTTTCTTAAACAATATATACATATCAAAATAACATGCATAAAAGTGTAAAGATATCTCCCGCTGCCACCTAGCCCGTATTGTCATTAAGCAGGTCCCTTACGTTTATCCAAACCTGAAGGTGATTAATATAACAGAGTGAGCTCGACAGCTCAGTGAGTAAAATAATAACATATGCATGACCATTATGTATGTCTATTAGGGATTTATCATCAGGTTAACAATTATAATTTATACTTTTTTGGCATAATTTTTGGGTAATTGCTGAAGTCCTGACCAAAGTACAGAAATAGGTCTTATTAGTAGACTTGCCCGATCCTATAGTCGACTAATACTTACTATTAGTCGACTTATAATGAAACTATAGTCGACTGGGCTCTATCTTAAAAAGTTATTCACTCTCTGTTGGTTGCCTGTGACTTACCTAGTCCACTACCCTAACTTGTATAGTCGACTACACTTAGGTACTAGTCGACTTATAATCATCTACAGTCGACTAAGTCTTGACCAAAAGATATGTGCTCTCTGTTTGTTGCTTATAACAATATTAGTCGACTGCCTTATCCTGTATAATCGACTACTCTAGATACTAGTCGACTTATCACTATCTATAGTCGACTAATCATGGCTAAAATAAGATGTCCACTCACTGTTGGCTGCCTGTAACTAAAGATAGTCGACTAACCCATCTAGTATAGTCGACTTGTATTGGTTTCCAGCGACTTATGTAACAGAATCTCACACCTTTAGTCGACTAAGTTGAAGGGTTAGTCGACTTATATGTAGGAATTTTCCTGTATCAATCGACTCATTACAGAGTCTAGTGTTTAAGATTTTTATATAATTTCAACATGCAATTTCTATCTTAACCACGTTAACATACTTGTTAAACATAACATTGGACTCCCCCTTCGGTCTCCTCCGGTTAAACCCGATCCCTTCCTCCTATACGTTATTCAACGCAATATTCCCCCTTCGATCACCTCCGGTTCAACCCGGTCCCTTCCTCCTATACATTATCGTATATTCTCCCCTTCGGTCACCTCCTTTTCAATAAGGTCCCTTTATCCAAATATGCAAAAATCATGTCCTTCATGTAATAACAACATGCAAGGATTCATAGAGCAATGACAACATAATAATTTCATTATTTCTACTTTACATCATGCCAACATTATGAAAATCATTAACATGTATAAGTAACCACTTGCTAAATTAACAACGTGCAAGCCTTTTCAAGATAACCAACGTATCATGTCATCTTAATATATGTTTGCCATAATTATATGCATTGCATCAAGTATCATATTTATCCATAAAACTATTTCTCTAAAAAGTCATGTGGTTGACTACCATGTATACGCACAATCATATACAATGTTAGACATACATGAAAATAGCTACAACATGATTATCATAAGATTATGTACACATAAAATCTATAAATCATACACATTCATTATCATACCATTCCACGTTCACTTATAACTTAGAAATCTCCATTTTATTTCAAGGTTTACACTACCTATTATTATACTAGGGTCCGAATGTTCTACTCACCCTTGAAAAAAATATCTCCTTGTCAAGCTTAGTCTCTCACTATAATGGAGTTTACAAGGCCACAATAATATTATAATTATTTTATAGCTTAAAGAGCATAAGAGGGTGTAGTCTTAAAGAGTTGCTTGCCTTCTTCAACCAATATCATCCTCCTAACTTGTTATTCTAGGTCAATATTGTCTTCAAGAATTTCCTCTAATGGTGATGTTAGATCACCATTTTACCATGTTCTATTTGGTCTTTGGAGGAGGTAAAATAATTAAAGAAAGCTTTTTTTTATAAAGGAAGTAGGGGAAGCTTTTTGTGAGGGAATGAGAAGGAGGGAGAGTGTGTGAAGGTGAAGAAAATAGAGGAAAAAGAGATGGCTGCTGCCTGTTTTTTCCTAGCTGGCTGTAAAGTGGGAAGGAGGGGAAAGATTTTGGAGTTGGAAAATGAAGAGAAAGAGAGAATGTGTCAAATGAGAGTTTTCTCTTCATTTCCCCCCTATTTATACTCCATTCCCTTTAATAATATCACACCAAGTGCCCCCCAACACCATCTCCCTACACCTGTACCTTACACCTATAAGCAAGTTTCTCATTCCTCTCCCCTTTATGAAGTACTTGTACCCACAAGTATGGTAGGAGTATGGTAAAGAAGTCAACATGCATGTGTGTGTATATAAATCCATATACATACATACTAATACATACATACTAATATGTATAGTATAATATATAATATAAGTATCTTATATGAATACTTGCTTCCATATCACCTGCCTAAAGCATTTAAATGTTAAGAAAAAGGTGATTAGTTAAGGTAAGTGTTACAACAAGTGAGCGAGGAGGAAGAAAAGCATTAACTTTATTTTTTTGACTCAATAGTTTCTCATACAATTTCTTATACAACTTTCTTATACAAATTTGAGCTTATAGAAATAAAAATTATCCAATCTCCTACTCTACACAAACTCTAATAATCATATACTACTACTGTTATATGAAAACCCAAATAAATATAAACTTCCACTAAAATCATAATTAGACTTTGACTCCTAAAGAAATAGAAACTCTTCTGAATAGTACTCCTAGTTTAACTCAACTTTGACTAAAACTCTTTACTAACATGACTTGAATTGAATTATATTTCCAATAGTCTACCCCCAATAGTTGATTGAATCAAAAAATCAAGTTGATTCCAAGGTCATATTAACTTCATCTTTTTTGCTTCATATGGTTCCCTTTTGCCCAATAGAAATAAAGATGTGCTTTTGTCTTCCATGTCTAAACTCTTTTATCTAACTTTAATTAAATATGAGCCTCTTGCAGAAAAGGAAACAGGTTCATATTCCATTCTTTTATTTTTTGCCTGCTCATATTCAATTCTTGCTATCATGTGTTATGGACGATTCATTGCCGAAAGCAAGAAAGATAAATATTCGTGACACCTCTTTCACTTGTAAGAGGACGGGCATCCACAAATTTCTCTAAATATATTAGAGGTGAGTTTGGGAAAGAAATAAGCACATTTATCAATTCCACTAATTTTATTGTTTAACAAATGGTTTATTTCATGTGCTACTCTCCCTTTTTTTTTTTTTTAAGATAAGCTGGAAATTACTCTCAAGTCTAACACACGCACTCTTCACAAATATATACCGAGAGGATTCGAACCTGTGACCTTTGGGAAGAAAACTCAGACTTGACTGTCGGGCCAACTTCGTGGGACTTAATTTATTTATCTTTTTTTGCTAATTAACTCAACCGTGACAGGGGCGGAGGAAAGGGGGTCCAGGGGATCACGTGACCCCCCACCTGACCCGACCCCACCTCAAATAAGCTTTTGCCTGTATAATTTGTGCCCCTCCATTGCGTTGGGCCTCTCTTGAGCTGGGCCTGCAAGTCGTCGGGTCACATAATTTTTTTGAAATATAAAACAAATAAATTCCCTTAAACCTGTAAATTCAGCCCAGGCCCACTTGCATAATTTTGAAAAATAAAACAACCCCTCCCTCGATGGAGCTCAAAGCCCAATAAGGACACTGTGTGAGTGAGTACACTACCATCACCTAATCCTTTTTTTTTCCTTTTCCAGTTCGATCGAGCATCAGTTCTCAATAAAAAATGGGAAAATTGTTGAACAAAGTCACTGTGATCGCCGCCGGTGAAGCTAATATTCTAGCTCTCACTGGTAAGAAAATTTGATTCTTTTGATTGGTAGTTTTTTTGGTGGGGGTTTAAATTTGGATGATTTATTGTAGGAGAGGGGAGCGTATTCTCATGGGGAAGGGAGACATTTGGGCATCTAGGAGCTGGGAGCAGCGAGGACGAGCTCTCCCCAGTTCCTGTGGAATTTGGCGATGCTTCTTCTCCTCTTCATCTTCAATTGGCGGAGAAAGCCGGAGACCTAAGTTTGTTGGATTATTACCAGCGCTTACTACAATGCCTTGTAAGGTCTGCGGTCTCAAAATTTTCTCTTGTTTTAATTTTCTGTTAGTTGTCTAGGATTATTTATTTTAATCTGATCAATATCATATTTGACGTGTTAAAAGGTTAGTAATTTAGGCTTAATTGATCAGCATTATGTTTGATGTGATGAAAATATTAGCTATTTAGTGTTCGTTATTAGTTTAATCTGATCAGAAATCATCGTCGATGTGATAAAAGTTTGTAATTAAGTTTGGTTTTGTTCTTAGTTTTTTTAATGGGAAATTTGGAATCCGTAGTGGTGGGTGGTGGGAAATTTAGTATTCTTTATTAGTTTTTTTAATGTGATAAATCGTGTAATGGCAGGCGGTCACGAGGAGGTTGCTCTCGATTAGGTCTTTGACCTTGCGCTTGAGGTCGGACTCACAGGCATCTACAGAGGCTTCTGTGCCCCCACCTTTGAAATCCTAGCTCCGCCACTGGTCGACGAGTAAAAGGATTTCAGTAGTACTCTTGATTCTTTCATTGACAACAATCATTAACACGAAAATATATCACCCAACTCTCATGCCTTTTAAAACGATTGGGTATGGGTTATAGTCATTGTACTCTATGAACACATTTTGCAAAGAAATTTATGTACCTAATCTGTAATGCATGGCGTGTTTGGATTTATGAAAGTAGGAGGAAAATGAAAAGTGAGAAAACTCATTTCTCACTTTTTTTTATTTATTTTGAATTGAAAAAGAGTAATGAGAAAACTCTTTTACTTTTTTCCTTTTATTTTTAGGCCTCCCTTTTACACTATCGTTTTCTCACTTGTAATAAGTTGTAACTTAAAACATTAAATTTTAATGTCATGTAAATCCAACTGCCAGTCCAATTACAATTCAAAAACGTCACTTCAAAAATAATATTTAATTTAATATTATTTTATAATCAACTTTGTAGTCAACTTTTCCACTTTCACTTTCACACTCCTAAGCAAACAAAGAAAATCACAATATATTTTTCACTTACACTTTTACATAACAATCAAATATTAAAAAATTTATTTTCACAAATCTCAATTTCGCAGTACACTTCCCATTTTCCCCAAACTTCCATGAATCCAAAATACCAGCTCCAAATCTGATTGTGATTCTGACAAGTTGCCTACTTCTCACTTTATTGTCCAACAATGATTCCTTTAGGTTGCTTCCTTTTTAGTCTTCAATCAACTCATGGCATATGGTGACATAGCAACAAAACCCCCCACCTAATAAATATGAACAAACAAACAAATAAATAGGCCATGAAAAATAATCCATCATTTAAACTTAAGATGTGCCCCCTCAAAATCTTCTATATTTCTAGACATAATTTCTTTGGAAATTAAAAATACTATTTTTAGACTTTTTTTTTAAATTCATTTTATACACAAGGCATACTGAAATAGTTTTAGCATCATTCTCATCACAATTCAAGTGCACTTGTTCAGCTGCGTTTGCGTGAAGGCAAGAGCCTTATCCTATCATTCCCAAATCAATTTTTTTCCCGCACCCAGATTCTAACGGCACCCACTTTGTCACCCACTTTACCGAGTCGGCCCCACGTCGCCCCATCCCGTAACGGCCCGTATCGGGCTCAAATCTCCCGCCCGCGATTCTGCAACTCCTCGGCCGAGTATTGCGCAACGCTTTATCCACATCACACACTCCCAAATTCATTTCTATCTGTTGTCGTCTATAAATAGAAACAAAATCCAAGGGTTTATTCCATTAACCCCAAAAAAGAGAACCCTCTTTCTTTCTTCATCCTTGATCTTCTTCTTCTTGATTTCATTTCAAATTTCTTGGTTAATTACTGATTGTAATGGGATCGGAGTGCAAGACGCAGAGCATCCTGGTGACGGGTGGGGCCGGCTTCATCGGGACCCACACCGTGCTGCAGCTGCTCACCGGTGGCTTCCACGTCAGCATCATCGACAACCTCGACAACTCCGTCGAGGACGCCGTGGATCGGGTCAGGGAACTCGCCGGGCCCGATCTGTCCCGAAACCTCAAGTTCCATATCGTAATGTTCTTTATCTTCGCCCTAATTAGCTTCTGTTTACTCTCTCTCTCTCTCTTTATTTTTGTTGATTATTTGGTTCTCTTTTATTGATGCATTTGTAGGGGGATCTTCGGAACAAGAATGACCTCGAGAAATTGTTTTCTGAGACCAGGTAAAGATTTGTACGGTTAATTTTTTTTTAAAAAATTATTTGATTTGTTGCAGACCTAGTAAGTTATTTTATTTTTTTGTCCCCTTCCTCCTTTCCTTTAAGAAAGAAGATGATTGTCATTTGTGTTCACTTTTCATTGCTTAATGTTTACAATTGAGAAGGTAAAATAGTAATCATTTTTTGTTTAGTTTTCTGATCGAACTTATAGCTTAAACCTATTGGTTTCTCAAGCAAAAGATGAAGGACACTGGACTTGCAGCCCTGTTTTAAATATCGGCCGAGATGTCGGCCCATATCTTTATACGATATAGGAAAATCGTTCGCCATATCATTTGCAGCAAAAAGATAGCCAATATTTGAAATATTGGCCAATAAATTGCCTGAAATATCGCCCGATATGAAACAACTTATTTACTGCACAACTGCGTGCAAATGTACATTATTTTTACTGTCTTTACATGTATATTATATCATTTTTATTAGGTAGATGATATTTATAACACTAAATCAACTTTTAGTTATCAATATTTCATTATATATAGTGTCATATAGTGTCCGATATGAACGCTTGATATGCACGCGTATCCTTGATATTTTCCCCGATATCTGATATCTGATATGAAAAAACCTCATCTGTTACGATATCAGATATTTAGATCCTTGTTGAAGAAGTTTTCTGATCAGAGTCCCTGTAGGAAAATTTATAGTTATCTATCCAAAGATTGATTTCTTAAACTTTTCCAAGAAGCCTTTAGAATTGCATGCTTTTATTTGTATCTTGTCATGTCTGATACACTTTTTAATAGCACTCCTAGTGGATAAAAACATTCATTAGATGGATACAGGACACAAGTGTCAAATGTCTGACACAAGAAAACCTTTCAATTTTTTTGATACAGGGACATGGCTATATTTTGTATATGTGCATGTAAACTTTTACATAACAGTAATCAGGTAAATAAATTGGGTCAGAGTTTATATAACATTATATATTTATCTGATACAATCTACTATTAACATCTTTCACACAAAAGCTCCAATTGCTAAAATTCTGATAAAATTTATTATTTAAAGTGTCCTCGGAGTGTTTTGATTTTGACAAGTGTCCTCAAGTGTTAAAGTGCCTGAGTGTCCGCTTAAAATTTGAAGCATTCTGGTAACACTGGTGATAGTGGCTTTGATATATGTCAAACCTTTGTGTTGGTTTTGGTATCTTCAACTTGAAAGAAGAACGAAAACAAAATCACAAATTTCTGGTAAGCTCAGGCTTCACTGCTGTTATGTTTTGATATACCGGACATCATGGTTGAAAAGGGTGTCTAATGATTAGCTGGTATAAGAATTAATGCCAGTAGAAAAGATTTCAAACCCTTACAAATAAGAATTTTGCCAAGCTTCCATATCTTCTTACTTTTTTCGTTTCAACTACAGAGAATATCTGTATGTATTTAGTTACAGTTGAGAATGAGCATAGAACTGTAGAAATTCATGATTTTGTTTTGATGTACTGAGTATAATTCTTTAAACACAACACTTATTATGAAATATATTTCTATTAGAATATGATGCTCTTAGCATTATAGCAGACATGTTGGTTGCTACATTAGATAATCTGGTGGTTCACGAAGAATCATAACTATACTAAACTACGAATTAATGGTTTTTTTCTTAATTATTGTTGCATTTTTCTTAATGGGATAGGTTCGATGCTGTTGTCCATTTTGCTGGATTGAAAGCTGTGGGTGAAAGTGTTGCTAAGCCTTTCCGTTATTTTGACAACAATTTGATTGGGACCCTGAACTTATATGAGATAATGGGAAAATATGGATGCAAAAAGGTTTGTTTTTACCACTTCATTTTTCCTACCAATACATGTTTCTAAATGTTTAATTTACCATATATTGAAGCAGCTTTTTGAATTGTTCTGTCAACCCAAAAGTTTATTGAAAACCTTTCACTTCATATCTATGTTGTTCAGTGCTTCAGTTCACCCAAATTATAGTCAGTTTTGAACATATATTGCCATTTTACTAATATTGGGGGGTTGACTAAGTTGGCAAACAAACCAGTGCTTGCCATCATGGTTCAAAGACGCAGTCTCGGCCGCCGACTCGGCGGGTACTAAAACGCATCAGTCGTGACATTATGGAACGAACTCGACCGATACGAAATGCTACATAGAAAACTAAAAATTCTCCAAAAATCAAGACAAATCTTTAAAAAAAATAGACATCAATATTTATATATCACATGTCCAAAATAGATCACTGAGCACATTAAACATAAAGAGAATGCATAAATGCATGCGTTCTCAGTAAAAACATATCAAAATAAAATTATATTTTTACTACATCTATACTTTAAATTATCCTAGATCTATATTATTAAATTAAATTAAAATTATACTAAATTAAATTTAAATTAAGAGGGGGGGTGAGACAAAGAATGAGAGAGGGAGAGAGAGAGATCGGGTTGATGAAAGAGAGACTGAGAGAGAGGGTTGCGGGTTAAAAAGAGAGACCGGGGGGGGGGGAGAGATTGGGAGATGGGGTAAGAAAGAGAGACCGAGACTCTCTCTCTCCCCCCCTCTCCTGCTCTCTCTCTCTCTCCCTCTCACTCTTGACTTGCTCACACTCTCTCTCAGTCTGAGAGAGAGAGAGAGAGAGAGATTCACCTGGAGTTGGAGGTAGGCGGTGGCGGGTGAGCGAAGATCGGGTAAGCTCTAGATCCAGTTTTGTTGTTTTTTCCTTATGCACGAAGAAACGAGTTAGTACTCGGCCGAATTGACGGTATCAAGGCCAATTCTACCAATTCTTGCCATACAACGTGGAACGCATCGTGCTCTCAGATTGACAACTGTCGTTGGTTACGACTCGGCCGAGATTTCGTACCCTGCTTGCCATGATGCATGAAACCCACCTAGAAGTATTAGCATACATCCACACTTCAACAGCCTTTTGTCTTGATGGAGATTTCATGTCAATAATGCACAATATGCAACAAGTTACTAGAGCAGGGAAATCCAATATTTCTTCATTTTCTCCATCCATCCTTTATTGACATTCAATAAATGTTCATATCTGCACATAAATAAAGAAAACAAACGTATATTAGTAAAATTTTGTCGTCAAAACCATTACTGGGAGAATAAATGTTTATAGAACAAATAGTAGTTTAGCAACATGTCCAATGTACTCAATCCACTGCTTGAAGGGAGCTCCCCGATGCATGACAATGTAGAATCACGAAATGATAGGTCATGAATGTTAAGGTGCCTTGTGGGGAAAGTTAAGCCAGTTGGGTTATGTTGTTTGCATGCAAAAGCTAAGCTGAAAGATGTTCAGCAGGATCTAGCCGAAAGATTCTTCTTCGACTGTATTCTGGATTTTTAAAAAAATAAAGATCTTGTAAGTCACATTGTCTATAGAAAATTGTAATCTGAAGAGGCTGTCATGTGAAGAGGCTGTCATGTTAACAATAGCATTGCTGGTTGTTGAGGGGATTATCAGAAAGGCTACTTAGCTTGTGCTCACTAGAAGCAAGTTAGCAGTGAATTGCATTGCCACAGAAAGAAAAATCACGGAAATCTACTGGCTTGGACATTTTAAGGGTGCAAAGCAACCAATTTACAAGACTGAGGTGGTGTTTGGTTCTGAATCATGTGGCATACTTGTGACTTCAGAAGTTGGTCAATCATGGATGCGGTGCCAAAAATGAGACCATAGTGCAAGCTTTATTTAGTGGGAGAAGCGTAAACCCAAGAGACAAAGATCAATTATGATGCTTCAAGGGCTAGTGATCTAGCAGGATTTTTCAAAAGGTAGCACTCAGCCTCAACAAGGCTGGAGATGAACAATGAGAAACACCATGAGAAGATGCTGATACTGAGGTCATTTAAGGAAGCAGCTAGATTTCTCACCAGATTTTTACTGTAGGATTCAGTAATTGATGAATATTGAACACAATGCAAATCTAGGGATGAGATTCCTATAGAAACGAAGAGCACTAAAAACAGAGTTGGATCAGGAAAATATAAACAGAGATTATTTTTGGGAGCTAAATATAAACAGAGAAATGAAATTGTAATAAGCATGTACATAGGTAACCCTAGACAATAAGGGAGTTATAGTTCCTTGACCTGTCTTAGACAATAAATAGTCAAAGAACTAGTTAAAACATGAAGATTTAATTTGGTTGTTAAATAAGCAGGTCCACTGGGCAAACTAGCGATGGTAGACCTATTGGCTAAAAATCTGGGCACTACAGGCAGAAAAATACATCATGCTCCAGTCCGGAGAGTGGAGCGTATCAAATTAGGGCAAGTTAGAAGAGCACATGGGAGACCGAAGAAAACATGGATGGAAGTGATACGACAAGAGGCTAAAGGTCTTAATGAAGGCATATTACTCGATAGGAATGAGTGGAGAAAGTTGTTCCATGTGCCCGACCTGGCGTAATTCTCTTTTGGTTCAAGTAACCTACCCCAAATACTTGGGACAAATGACTTAGTTGTTGTTGTTGTTGTTGCAGGCAGAAAAATACAATGCTGAACCTGCATAAAAAAGAACTATTCTGTGGAACATTTGTCAGGCTCAAAAAAAATTTAATGTACTCAAAGAAGATCTAAACATATAAGTTTTATGAAATTGATTATGACGAACCATCAATAGCCAGTAAGGTTAGTGACAATATACTATAGTTTTACTTGTGAACTAGAAAGTTAGTAGGATCTACGTGTGAATTACAATATGCATTGAAGGTAAAATAGACCCACAAAGTGGAACGGCTTAAATGACAATATCAGGAACACCATCTAGTTTTGAGGCAACCGACACTAGACTATTGTGATAAAACCACAATATACTCTGCTGTTTGCGAACAATAGTCATAGTTACCTAACAAACTTCTTTGTTAATTGAAATCTACCATTGCAGTTCTAGGAAAAACTCAGATTCAGTGAATGTAGACTTGGAATCTAAATGAGATGAACAAGATAAGTTTACTACTTAATGTAGGAATGCCTGTTAATTTTTGTTGCTTGCGCTTCATACAAATAAGTATCCGGAAGCTCTAGCTATCTCTGCATTGGATCTTATCACCAATATAGTTGGCAGTCATTAATTTGTTGGAGTCCAAGGAAATCATTAGCAGATGATAGCATGGTCCTTGTCACATGGATCAATCCAACAAATAGATCATGAAAGAGCAAGTTTTGGCATCGGTCTTCTAGTTCAACTTTCATGGACAAACAAGGAATCATGATCCTCAGCACCATTAGGATCAAGATTTCAAGAGAACCTCAAGAGAATACATGTAAGCAATTAAAAAGAAAATAATATGAATTAGACGTGTAAAAAGCTGTATATGTAAAGGTAGAAAGTATTGGGCACTCTATCTGGTTCATTTTTTACATGTAGCTGACATGATACTTCTGATGTTTCTTGGGCAAGTTGGACCCTTCTTGAATAACACAACAACAACAACAATAAAGCCCTTTATTCAAAACTTTGTTTGAGCTACATGAATCCTTTTCTTCCATGCAGCCCTCTAAAGGGCTATTTTCTCTGTAATATTAACAAACATCATCTCCTTCTTGGGTGTATCATTAATTTAGTAATTTAATAATTTAATGTTAATTTCAGACATTCCTTTGATATGCTTGCCTAAGTCTGAAAATAAATCAGAACAATAATTCATATTAATTCAATGTAGGATGTAAAATATATTAATCTTTCTTTTGTGGAAGATGAAGATAAGAAGGCATGATGTATTCTTGGATGGAATCACTATGATGCATCAAAATCTCAATGTTTATCATATGGCTCATTCCTTACAAAACATCCTTCTTTTAAGATTTTCTTTCCTATGCAATATGGAGGAGTTTTGGAACAACTAGTTATAAAATTCTTTATTATTATATCCGTGTAAATAAACTTGTTGATTTATAGCTAAGGACATAACTTTAAGAATTTACATATTTTAAAGTGCAGTGGCTTTGGTTTGTTGCACTTATTTGTATCTCAAGACTAAATGAGCGTGATGTCTCTTATTTGATTTCGTTTTTCTTCCCCTTTTGGATAAGAATTTGATGGGGATATTGCTCTAAGATTTTGAGTTATCTTTAGTTACTTTTATTTTAGTTGGTTGATTATTTAGTTATTAGCTTATGTTTAGTCCCACATTAGTTGTGGTGGGATCTTCCTCTTGATGTAAGTCTATATAAGGCTAAGACTATTATTAAAATTTTTAATGATGAATGAAAATAAAAATGTACTTACTAAAGCTTTCAGACTCTGTGCTGGAAGAGAAACCCTAAGGAGAGAATCTCAATTATTAGCTTGTGTACTGAGTGAGAAATCTTATGGAGAAAATATCAACTGTTAGTGTGTGTGCTTGGTGAGACACCCTAGGGAGAGGATCCTAATTGTAAGCATCGTCGCCATCTTCAGATCCAATTGACCCAAAGACGACCACGTAGCAAAAGCATCGATAGCCCCATGACCTTCATCTTCATCAACGTCCACCTCCAGATCTGCACGTCGCCGACCAGCCCACCACTAGTGCCGGCCTTGACCTCTCTCCTCATGCTTGTTCTCCTTTCTCCTATTAGATCAGCGTCGGCCTTCTCTTCTTCACTGCAATTTCATTTTGTTCGGAATCTCTACTGACGCCCTCAGGCAACTGCAACTTCATCCGTGTTCTAGATCTCAGTCTTATCTCTCTTCTGGTCCCCGCCTGACCTTGGCCTGCATCTCTGTACCTCGACATCTCTAATTTCGACCTCATAGTCAGCAATTTTCCTTCATCAACATACCAGATCTCGACAGCAGCTCCAACCAACCATCGAGAGCTCGCCCTTGTGTTCCTAGATCTTATTAATCTTGCTGTCGTGTTCCATAGATCAGATTCCAGAAATCCTGACCATACTGCAACAAACTCCTCGTAGACGCGCGCGGCCTCCTTGAGTGTAGACCTCTTCTCTCTCACCTTTGCAACCTTATCTGCCCGATCCTTACAAATTTTTCTCAAGAGCTTTGCAGAAGTCACGTAAAAGTTTCATTGGGCTAGATATTAAGTACTATCATATTTCAATCATGATATTTTTATTGATTATCTCTCACCCATAAAATTTATGAGTGAGAGTGTGTGCTGACCTTTAATAGCCTGTCTTAATATTAAATTAGAAACTTATTAAAATAAGCTAAAATTGAAAATAATTGCATAATATTAATAATTACAAGACTTTAAAATTCAATTGCAATTAAATTACATCCAGTCCCTATTTTACATTCTTAGGATTTTTCTACAAATCATTGATTAGTGAGCTTTGTCGCGAGCATTAATTGACTGAATTGGTTGCTGATTCTCTTTATTTTTTTGCATCATCCTGCAACATTTGTATTAGAGTTTATTAGTTTCATATAGAAAATACTAGGATGCAATTATTAAATTCAAAAAAATTCAACATTTAGAAAGTAGCAAAAGGTTAGCTTGTGTAGGCGCCTTAGTGGCAAAAACTACATCCAGATAAACCCAATGTAGCTATGGATCTCAATGTTTCTTTGTCTAGTTCAAAAGATATCTCCCTATCAACGAATTCACTTCGTCTCAATGTTCTCACGACCCTTGAGGAAATTAGAGCCCAACTTAACACCTTAGGCTAGAATATGGATAAGATAGAGAACAACCATCATGATCATGATCGTAGTGGAGATCATCAACACAACCTACGCCATGAGGATAGAACCCCTAGGACTGCTTACGCCAAAGAAGGATGGATCATAGAGAATTGTGTGTGGATAGCTGTGCTATCAACAAGATAACGGTGAAATATCATTTTACAATTTCAAGTTGATCAATAGGAGTCTGAAAAATCTTTTGAGGTGTTTAGTGGGTGAAAATTTACTGACATGTGATCCTTTATTGTCCACTACTAAGTTTACTTATAGTAGTTTTGTCAATAGAATTATAGGAATGAGTCTATTTGAGATAGTGCATGGTTATCAACCTAGATAACTTATAGATTTGATTCTTATAACATATCATCATACTAAAGTGTCAAGTCAGTTGCATTTTGATCGCATATTCATGAGTTGTATAAAGAGATTATCACTCAAATTCAGAACAGTAATGCAAAGCTCATGCATATCTGCACAAGAAGGCCTGATAATTTAATATAGGCGATTATGTGATTGTTCGGATTCGTTCGAAACGGTATCCCCTGGTACTGTGAAGAAATAGCATACACTTGATGTAGGATCTTTCAAATTTTTGAAAAAGATTAATCCTAATGCATATATAGTAGATATTCTACCTGATTTTGACATTAATCACTCTTTTAATATTGAAGATCTAGTTGCTTATAAAGGTCAAAAATTTTCTCATGATAATTAACCTTTGTTGAATGAGCCTTCCCCTGAGCCTACTTTTTAAGGATACTTATTATCTTCACTTCCCCCAATGCAACCTAACCGGAGCCGGTTCTGAGATTTAAGGGGGCTTATGTGAAAACACAAGGCCCTTCTCTATATACTTATAAAAATATCAATAAACACCAATTTGAATCTCTAAAGTAAAGTTTATATGTGCAAATGTGAATTGTAATAACATTCTTCTTAACTTAAAAGATATTAATCGTCATGGGAAAAAATTAAAAGGATACCAGGAAAAATTCACTAGAAAACAAATGTGGTTTATTCTCTAATCTCTAAATTGATCTCTAAACTATTCCTTATAAATTTTACTCACTCATAACATATCATCACAATATTTATGAAAAAAAGAAACAAAAGCAACCGGCTTTAACTCTAGCCACAAAAAATTACTTAAATTGGAGAGCTTTATATTAAAAAAATTACCATACTCAAATTGTGATGAAGTGAATGAATCTTTCGATTTGATCCCAGCAGCATCATCTTCAACGTAATGAGCTTCTTGAAATCACCTAGAGGGGGGTGAATAGGTGATGGCTATACTAATGATCAAATATTGCGGATTTAAAAACTATTTAAGCAATAAGCACAATTAAAATAACTTGCAAGTAAATAGGCAATTAATAGAACAACTAAAAGAGAGATAGAGTTTAGAGAAAAGTGGACAATCGCAAACACAAAGATTTTTTCGAGGTTCGAGCCACGCTCTACGTCCCCGCCTTCGACATACGAAGGATTTTCACTATTGGCGATCCCACTGGATCGTCAATATAAGGACACACTTGTCCTATCTCTTGCGGTGCCGCAACACCAACTTGGAGCACACTCGCTCGTTTGAGGCCGATGCCTCTATAACTTCTCACAATGAAGAAAGAGGTGATCAACACTTGACCATACCAAAAAGCTCACTTGCACAACCCTACAACTAAGATGAGGAGATGATATCTTTGGGATTGTCTAGTGCACAAAAAGTAGAGAGAAGTAGAGGATTGCTTCAAGTAAAGGGTTGAAAATTTTGGCTTAATTGAAAATCTTTTGCTAAAGGCTAAGCTTTTGAAAACTTTGATTTTTGCTTGTAAATCTTGTGTAAATGGTTGAAGAAACCTCCCACTATTTATAGGGGATGAAAAATGATTTACAAAGGTCAAAAGAGTCGTTGGGGAGAAACCCAACACAAAACTGGTCAAAAAAATATAGCTGTTGGAGTCTGTCAGAACTTTCTGACTGAAGCCGGTCGATCGTCAACGGTCGGATTTTCGACCGTTGAGAAGCCGTTCGACCGAGGCGGTCGACCGAAGTCCCAACCAGAGAGCAAGTCTCTCTGTCGGTCGACCGACACGGTCGACCGGGGAAAAACAGAGAGCAAGCTCTTGCTCTCAGTCGACCGGTCGGTCGACCGATGTGCACACATGCACAGCGGTGCATGTCGGTCGACTGGGCCGGTCGACCGGACAAGGCAAAAACTGTTTTTCCCAAAGGCTATTTGAAGATGATAAATTTTGATAAAAATTCTTTGGATAGGGGACTACAAAATAGAGTTCTAGAACTTGTAATAATCAGGGTGTGATCATAGACCAACACCAAAAAGGCTTGAACTATATTTTGACAAAAATCCTTTTTCCAAACAAAAACTATTTTTTCAAAAACTTGTTTTTCCAAAATGATTTTTCCAAACTTTGATTTTCCAAAACTAGGTTAGAAATCTTGATATGAAAATTTGTTTGTAGGCATGAAGCAATATGAAAAGTGTGTGTGACAATCCCAAAATAATCTTCCTCTATCATCTAGGTTTTGACAAAATGAACTAAAAATCTTAACTAAAATGAAAAATACAAATCTTGAATTTGTCTTCAATCTTGTTTGATCCTGGAGCTCTCCTATGTGCTTGGCTCTTGGATCCAAATCTTTGCGGCTTCCAAATGTGAGTCTTGTGTTGGAGCCGTCAACCAAACTAGGATTTTTAACCTGAAACTCATTTAAAACAAAATTGTTAAAACATAACTATATATGGTTTGTTATCATCAAAACGTCGGGCTAATGGCCTTTGGGCCAACAATCTCTCCCTTTTTGATGATGACAAAACATATAGAGTTATCACAAATATTTTGGGTGGAGTCTTCAAGTGAAGCTCCCCCTTAATACATGCATATATAAAATGATCACAAAAAGAGATACATATGCAAAACACAGGCATAGAGGATATGAAACTGATACACAAGCTAACCATCCATGCATACTAAAAAATATAGAATTATAAGTGTATGCATACATGGTTACCTCCATCCAACCAATAAGTCTTCCAACCTCCAAACATAAGTGAGTGAGGTAATAAAAGCATAAGACATAATAAACATAACCAATTACATCACATATGCCATAAGTAAAAGAGAACATAACTGTCATAGATAAACATATGTTCATACATGACATAAAACATAATACATGTCCACACTACATGTCCATAAAAGATCAACTACAATCCCAAAAAAATAGCAAAATAGCCCAGATAACTCCAAATAACTCTCCCCCTTTTTGACATCATCAAAGAGGGGGTCACTCATCATCCTCATCAGAAGCATCCTCATCAGAAGCATCCTCATCATCCTCATCCGAATCATCCTCATTCGAATTCTGGGCAGCAGCAGGCTGAGGTGGAGAGGAAGGAGTCTTGACTGGAAAAGGAGGGCCGGTAGGAGGAAGCGGCCTCGCATGAGCAGTGGGAACAGGAGCCGGCAACTCATGCTTCAGAAAGAAAGCGCCAAGATGTAACTCCAAGTAGCGGATGGAATCACAAATATAGCCCATGTCATTTCGCAGGCCCTGGTAGTGCGCGGTCATCTCTGCGGAAAGCTGCTGACGATGAGTAGTGATCTCAGCAGTGATCTGCTCATGGTGCTTTCGCATCTCAGTGGATAAGACAGTATAAAGATCAGAAGGAGCAGACGAGCCAGAAGAGGAGCCAGGCAAATGAACAGCAGGATGGACAGGAGGCGGCTGAGGAGCAGGAGCCCTAGGACGCATCCTCTTGAGAAGGGTGTTGTTCAGATCAACAGACGGTTCTACAAATTGTTCATTGGAGAGATTGAAATTGAGTTGTTTGAGCAAATAAGTGATGACCATCTCAAAAGGTAAATGCCGAGTAGGGACAAGGAGATAGTCCGAGGTCATAATGCTAATGATGGGCTTAGGGATATTGACTCTAATGCCTCGCAGAAGGCAATAGACAAGCAATGGAGCAGATCCCCGGGCGTGACTGTACTCTCCCGATTTTGGCAGGAGGTTGTAGAACGCTACTTTGGCTAAGACTTGAGCAATGAGAGTGTAGTGTTTTACTTCCTCATTCCTAATCAAGTCAGGACTGTCATCGCCATGGAGTAACGTGGAAGAGGTGAGGGTAGACTCACCGTCCGGATAAACAAAGTCATGAAGATCTAGGGAGTAAATATCTTCACCCTCACAGGAGAGATGAAGATGATGAGCAAATTCTTAGAGAGAGATGTATATATCTTTCCCCAAAACTCTAGATCGAATTTGATTGGACTCAAATGAGAGATTAGAGTAGAAATAATGAACAAGTGAGGGATAAACTGGCTCCCTAATAGAAAGATAATTTTCTAGGGAATTAGCTCGTAAAATGGGGGCTAAATTGAGATGTTCAAAGTCATTTATAACCACACTTCGCCGAGAGCTAATAGGCCTAGTAGAAATAATAATGTGTCTATATTGAGCTTGGGATGAAATAAAAAGAGGTGAATGAGAAGAGGTTTGAGCAGATTTTCCTTTTTCAGAGCGTGTCCTCTTCGACATGATGAAGAGAAAAACAAGTTTTTATGGCTAGATCTAAGAGAAGGAACTGAAGATAAAACAAAGGAATTGAAAGATCTAGGAAAAGAAAATTTTTACCTTGAAATTATGGAGATGATCGTGGGAAAACCGTACACAAAAAGTATATGTTTTGAAATGAAGATTTAAAGTGTGTGTGCTTTGGCTTCCTCGATACTTCCGTTATAACATAGAGGCTAAAACGAGTCGAATCCATAAGGATGAGAGGCGATAGAAGTTTTACCGGTTGATTCACGTGTTTGTTAAAGATTCTTCAAAGTTTTAAAGAATGAAAAGAAAAGAAAGAAAAGAATGAAAAGAGAAGTACGGTAAAACACAAAGAAGTGGGAAACATAGAAAAGAATATCTTTGTGATTTTTGTTGTATTTTTAAAACAAGATGAAAAAGAAAGAAAACTTATGGCTACTAACTACTAATGACTCCACCAACATGCTAACCTCTTAGTGATAGTTGCCTCACATGTATCATTGGCCATCACTAGTCCTTGGTTTAAGAGCTATTCAAAGCACGACCCATATGTAACTCATCACAACCCAACACAACAAAACAAGTTCAAGCTACACTTAAATCATCAAAACCCGATAAGAGCAAGCATGAAATAAAGTAATGTTAGCTTGTTAGTGGTTAGGAAGTTAAAGTTAGATCCATCATCATGAGCCATCAATGGCTCTTGCAAGAGCAAGGCCAAGTAGAGACTATTAGATTCATGTGAATTATCATAAAAGAAGTTAGAATAGTTGGTGGTTAGTAGTTAGTGCCATGAGAGAAAAGATTAGCTACACATGTAAAAGAGATTAGAGAGAAGAAAACATAGAGAGGTAAAGAGAGCACTTTTCATAGATTGTCACCTTCTATTACAAGCACTCTTACATTCCAAGCATGAACCACTCTCTCTCCCTAATACAAGATCTACAAAATGGAAAATACAAAGAGGAAGAAGAAGAACTAGCCTAACCTAAACTAAACTACAACATGAAAATGAAATTACCCTAAAAACTCTGCATATCTCCCACTCAGGAAACCCAGGGGGGTATTTATAGGCGCCAAGGGAACAGGGGGCCACGGGACAAACCCTGGCCCGAAGCGGCGCGCGATGCGCCGCGCGCGGTCCAGTCTGTCTCCTGTCAGACCCTGCGCCCGGTTTCGTCTTTTCAGCCTCTGGTTTGTACAGAATCAGCTCTCTAGGTCAATGGCTATCTTTAATAGGCTTTTAATCACCAATAAATGGCGATTTAGGGTCTTCTTCTTCATTTGGACACCATGGACTTAGAATCAAGCAAGCGAAGCTTTATTAGCAGAATTTAATATGAAATTAATGTGAAGATGCGATACAAATTATGCAAAATTAGAGACTAATCACACCCCCACACTTATCTTTTGCTCGTCCCGAGCAAAACAAAAAACTAAAGAATTATTACACCACTTTCGCAGGTGATGCGATTGCACTGAGCATGTGCAACAAGCCGTTAAACCTCTAAGTTTCCCCTAGAGGAGGAGTTTTGTCTCCTGAGGGTTTTCAGCGGATTATACCCACAAAATCCATAAAGAAAGAAATCAAATGTTAGTATTTTGAAAACACATTTTGAAATAGAGAAAAGTGTTGAAATATTTTTGCGAAAATATAAGTGATCTAAGGTCATAGGTTAACCAGAAATTGTTCTTTCTTAAACTAAGTCAATATACAAAAAATCTTGTTATAAATTAAATGTAAGATTTTAAAATTGAATTGACTCTTTGATCTTTCATAAAACTCTTAGAAAAATATGCACTTTGTGAATTGTGAAGATTTTTGGGATATCGACTCAAACTTTCATGCCATTTATTTAATATATATTATTATTTTTTATTTTATTTTTTCTATTTTTTTTCTTCCCTTAGTTTTCTTAGGCTTTCTTATTTACCCGGGTAGTGAGCCTTTAGCCGGTGACTCCCAAACCAGATGGTCTTAGGGCACCAAATGAGAAAACATCCATCGGACTTAAGGACTCGAGTAAATAAGGTCACAAAACTAAAGGAGATTATTTTTTTTGTCCACCGTTTTAGGTGTGAATCATGCTTCCTGAGGCATAATTACCCAACTTCAATAAGTGGTTTTTATTATCATAAATTTTTTTATATATTTTTATGACATTTCTAGTCTTTGTTTCAATCCCAAAAATTGTGTAAGTGTGGAGTGCATAAATCTAAGGCAAAAAATTCAAGATCAAATTATCTTTTCAATCTTACTTTCTTATCCTATAATTTAGACAAGATTTATTATTTTGACTTGGTTTAAAATTTCATAATTTTAGGTCTTCCTAATTTCTAAGATAATCTTAATTTTCTTAAAAAGAAATCAAAAACTATTTCTCTTGTTTCAAAAAGTTTTGTAAAAAGAAAAGAAAAGTTTTTTTTTTGAAAAGAAGTGTAAAAGAAAGAAAATGTAAAACTAACTATGTTAGTAAACCCTCCCCCACACTTATCTCACGCATTGTCCTCAATGCATGGTGAATGTGTATATACATGAAATAAATAGGAGAGAAGGAAAATTATCTCAAGGGGGTGGCTCTGGTGGTGGTCGGATTGGGCCAAGCGTTGCGACCCAATCAAGATATCGTGGATCATCCAGAAACCCACCAAGGACCTCTCTAATATGACCCCAGAAAAGAGTTATGGATTGAATGGTCTTATTGAAAAATTTATCCCCATCTAATGGCCGATTTTCAAAAATAATGACTGAGTCATTTTCTTCAACATTCTTGTCCAACAATGAAGTGTGATTTTGAGAGATGATTGATTTGGACTCAAATGGAACAGGAACAAAAATCGATACCGACTCGGGAAGTTGACTCAGATCAAGTCGAGAGTCAGCAATGAGAGTCGAAATTGGTTCAAAAATAGGGTCCAAACCAAAGAATTGATATTCACACACTTTCCCCAACAATGAAGTATGATCATTAGAGATTGGTGATTCTATTTCACGGTATACTGGTACAGGATTCAATGTTGACTTTGGAATAGAGAAAAAATCTGGTAAGGATACCGGGGTCATTATTGAATCAAAAAGTGAAATGAAGTTCCCAACAGGAAGTTCAGGATCACATTCAGATTCGATTTCAATTTCAGGGAAGGGATAACTTGTCAAAATGTCCATGCGACTTTCATAACTTGGAGGTTGGTCAAGTTCAAATGTATGTTCTGAAATTTAAGCTGGATTTCCAAAATGACATGATTCATGGGTCTAATCAGTAGAGTTAGGGATATAAGAATCGGTTAAAGGTTGACAAGAAAGGCTTTCCTCACTCTCATTAATCAATTCGCTTATAATTGAGTCTAACCTACTGATAGGTTGGGTAAGAGAATTCGGATTCGGAATCATGTCTTCCATATTCTTTGTAATGGGTTCTTGAAAAAATGCATATGGAAGTTGATTTTGGAAATTATGGTGAATTTGTGAGTCCATCGAATTTTGATCTGACTCACGCAAGGGTTCCATACTCAAGTCCAGTATTGAAGTTTGTTTATTTTGAATTGGTGAGACTGGAAAAGATGAGTGGGACTCTTGAAAATTTGGTTGAGATGATGAGTCCAACATATTTTGTATTCTTTCACTTTTGACTTCCAAACGCTTGTCTAGTTCAGATTCTTCTTCAATGGGATGCTCTAGAAAAGGAGTATGTGGAGTTTAATGTGGGAAGGATTGTGAATTGAGCAAATTTTGCATTTGTTGTAGGGACTCTTCGATACTCCTTTCCAATGATGATTTTTCGTCAATTGGTGGTTCAGGAAAAGGAGTATATGAATCAAAATTGGGGAACGAATATTGTGAAAATTATGGACAAGATGGTTGAAAATTAGACTCGGGGTAGGAGAATCCCCATGAACTCTGTGAAGAATTGAAATTATTTTAAATTTTATGGTCATATGGTTGGGAATATGGGTCATATTGATTCGGATAATTCCAACCCGGCATATATGGTTGGTTCATGTTGTACATTGCCGGATCAGAGTTATCCGAGTCAAATGAGGTCGGGGTGAAATATGGATTCATATTATAATTGAAAGAATTATTGTTATTAAAATCCATATCACAATTTACAAAAAAGAAAAACAAACAAACACCAAAGAAAAAGAAAACAAGGCTATGTTAGGGTTGACTTAGACCTAAACGACTCCTAATTGGTTAGACTGTCCACGGGGGATATATTGTCGGAAGCTGACCACGAGTTAATCGGCCAGGTAGGGGCAAGATCAGTGGGAGGTATCCGTGCCGGAGCAATGGGCCTAATTATGCCAAACCACTGTTCTTCGAGGTTTCGCCTCTCAATCCCCAACCTTAGACACCGATTTAGTAAGAGTCAAATTCTAACAACTTCCCCCTTAGGTCAATCTCCTAAATGAGTCCGAGATGTCCGTAGGGGCCAACGTCTAGCAATTTTTATTAAGGCTTGGATTGTGTGAGTGGGGAGGTGATTTTTGGGTTAAGGGAGGGTAATGACTTCCCCACCTTATCTTGTATTGAGTTTTACCCTTAAGTTAAATTTGTGCAAGTGTGCAATATAGATAAGATGAACACAAAAAAGTGAGTAAATCACTGAAGTGTTTGTCCTAACTATATGCAATGCAATATGTACACCTCCTATAAGTATCACAACAACATAAGAATAAAATACAATATATTGGAATGAAAATTGACAAGTGCCTAGATGCAAATGTCTAACCCGTTTTTAAAGCATCTAATTTCTGTATTTTAATTCTTAAAATTATTTACAGTGTACAGGTGATATAAAAAATTAGCAGCAGAAAATAAGAATATACAAAAATTACCCGACCACACTTGAGCAAGTGTGGACTTCTGCAATGCTAAAACTTTAACCTGCACAACAAAAACAAAGAAGAAAGGTTAACAAGAACGTGAAATTAAACCGTTCCCATCCCCGACAACGGCGCCAAAATTTGATCGTGGGAAAAACCGTGCACCAAAAGTATATATTTTGAAATGAAGATTTAAAGTGTGTGTGCTTTGGCTTCCTCGATACTTCCGTTATAGCATAGAGGCTAAAACGAGTCGAATCCACAAGGATGGGAGGCGATAGAAGCTTTACCGGTTGATTCACGTGTTTGTTAAAGATTCTTCAAAGTTTTAAAGAAAGAAAAGAATGAAAAAAGAAGTACGGTGAAACACAAAGAAGTGGGAAACATAGAAAAGAATATCTTTGTGATTTTTGTTGTATTTTAAAAATAAGATGAAAAAGAAAGAAAACTCATGGCTACTAACTACTAATGACTCCACCAACATGCTAACATCTTAGTGATAGTTGCCTCACATGTATCATTGGCCATCACTAGTCCTTGGTTCAAGAGCTATTCAAAGCACGACCCATATGTAACTCATCACAACCCAACACAACAAAACAAGTTCAAGCTACACTTAAATCATCAAAACCTGATAAGAGCAAGCATGAAATAAAGTAATGTTAGCTTGTTAGTGGTTAGGAAGTTAGAGTTAGATCCATCATCATGAGGCATCAATGGCTCTTGCAAGAGTAAGGCCAAGTAGAGGCTATTAGATTCATGTGGATTATCATAAAAGAAGTTAGAATAGTTGGTGGTTAGTAGTTAGTGCCATGAGAGAAAAGATTAGCTACACATGTAAAAGAGATTAGAGAGAAGAAAACATAGAGAGGTAAAGAGAGCACCTTTCATAGATTGTCACCTTCTATTACAAGCACTCTTACATTCCAAGCATGAACCACTCTCTCCCTAATACAAGATCTACAAAATGAAAAATACAAAGAGGAAGAAGAAGAACTAACCTAACCTAAACTAAACTACAACATGGAAATGAAAACTACCCTAAAACTCTACATATCTCCCACTCAAGAAACCCAGGGGGTATTTATAGGCGCCAAGGGAGCAGGGGGCCAGGGGACAAACCCTGGCCCGAAGCAGCGCGCGCGCCGCGGCCATTCAATGGCCGCGCGCGCGGCGCTTCGAGCCGCGCGCGGTCCAATCTGTCTCCTGTCATTCCCTGCTCCCGGTTTCGTCTTTTCAGCCTTTGGTTTGTACAGAATCAGCTCTCTAGGTCAATGACTATCTTTAATAGGCTTTTAATCACCAATAAATGGTGATTTAGGGTCTTCTTCTTCATTTGGACACCATGGACCTAGAATCAAGCAAGCAAAACTTTATTAGCAGAATTTAATATGAAATTAATGTGAAGATGCGATACAAATTATGCAAAATTAGAGACTAATTAGGAGAAAATCTGACAAATCCCTTGAAAAAGTGAAGAGCCAGGCCTGAAATAGTAGATCTGAGGAATTTTGGGAAGGATCTAGGGTTTAAAGGAGTTGGCGAGGGTTAGAGGGGTGTTAGGGTTTTGGATGAGAAGAGGAAAAGAAGAGTCGGCGGATGAATGAGCGAAAATATGAGATGAGGGCTTTAAATAGATTGGGTTGAAAAACTGGGTTCCCTTCGCCCGGTCGACCGGGTCAGTCGACCGGAGGAAACAGAGAGCAAGTCTCTTGCTCTCGGTCGACCGGTCGGTCGATCGATGTGCACACATGCACAGCGGTACATGTCGGTCGACTGGGTCGGTCGACCGGACAAGGCAAAAACTGTTTTTCCCAAAGGCTATTTGAAGATGGTAAATTTTGATAAAATTTTTTTGGATAGGGGACTACAAAATAGAGTTCTAGGACTTGTAATAATCAGGGTGTGATCATAGATCAACACCAAAAAGACTTAAACTATATTTTGACAAAAATCCTTTTTCCAAACAAAAACTGTTTTTCCAAAAACTTGTTTTTTCAAAATGATTTTTTCAAACTTTGATTTTTCAAAACTAGATTAGAAATCTTGATATGAAAATTTGTTTGTAGGCATGAAGCAATATGAAAAGGGTGTGTGTGACAATCCCAAAATAATCTACCTCTATCATCTAGATTTTGACAAAATGAACTAAAAATCTTAACTAAAATGAAAAATATAAATCTTGAATTTGTCTTCAATCTTATTTGATCTTGGAGCTCTCCTATGTGCTTGGCTCTGGGATCCAAATCTTTGCGGCTTCCAAATGTGAGTCTTGTGTTAGAGCCGTCAACCAAAGTAGGATTTTTAACCTGAAACTCATTTAAAACAAAATTGTTAAAACATAACTATATATGGTTTGTTATCATCAAAACGTCGGGCTAATGGCCTTTGGGCCAACACTTCTCAACACCTTAAAATCTAAAAGAACAATTGAAATTCAAATATCCTAACAACCAAGGTTCTAAATATCGGGATCATATCGGATACGGGCTTTTAATATTGAATATCAGGAGAGATATCGTAGGTTAGGCGCCCATATTGGGCGTTCACATCGGACAACATATATAATGAAATATTGATAACTAAAAGTTAGTTTAGTGTCATATATATTATCTATCAAATAAAAATAATGTAATATGCATGTAAAAACGTTAAAAAAACAATATACATTGGCACACAGTCGTGAGTCGGTAATAAATAAGTTATTTCATGAAATTATAAAATATAAGATTAAAAGTTGTTCTGTTTACCTGAAAATCAAACGTCGTCGTCATCAATTCACGGAGGAGAAAAACTAGGGCTCGATTTTTATCGAGCTCTAACGATACAAATAGCACTTATATAGTCGGGTGACAGGTCGGATTCAATACTGATGGGTTAAAAAAATGAACCTGATTAAAATAAAATCATATCGGCCAATTTTGTGCTGACTCATATCGGGCGACGATATTTCAAATATCGGCCTTTTTTTTTGCTGCAAATGATATGCGCGAATGATTTTCTTACATCATATCGGCAGCAAGAAAAAAATGAGATATAGACCGATATCTTAGCGGACTCGACCAATATTTAAAATAGGGCTAACAACCTTCCCTACACCAAATCCACCACAAAAATCATATAAAAATAAAAAAAGGCAAAAAAATCAATAGCATAATCTCATCCTTGCACTTGATCCCGATCACAGTCCTGCACCCACCACAAAATAAAGAAAAAAACATAAAAATCAAAACTTTGGTTTGAGATTGCGAATATTGGGGAAAGGAGATAGGGATTTGAAAAGCTGGAACCTTACCAGCTGCCATCTATGGCCTTGATGGCATACTCAATCTAGAAGACGCGGCCGTCAGGGGAGAAGGTGAGGTCGTAGTCGATGCGGCCTGCTCATCGTCCGTCTTTATTTTGCAAAATTCTCAAATTTTTTGGGAGAGAGAAAGGGGTTGATTGTAAAAAAGAGAATGTTAAGGGGTTTCTTTAGGCTTAAAACTTGAAGAAAGAGAGGAAAATTTGCTTTCTTTTAAAGCAGAAAGAGAATTTGGAAAGGGCAAGGTTGAAAGAAAAGGGAATAGGAAGATAAACGGTCCGTTGGCTGCAGGGCCCCCAAGCTTGGGGCCCTGTGCTATTGCACCGATCGCACCGGCCCAGAGCCGGTCCTGAATCCAACCACCTGGCAGATCAAATTGATAAAATTATTGATGATCAGATTGTCTCTACTCGAGACAGTGGTTATCAAAGATTTTTAGTTTGTTAAAAACAACTATCTGACTCTGAGAATACTTGGATTAATTGAGATGAGCTCTAATGATTGGATCCTGATCCCCTAAAGCACTATGAGAATCAAGGAGGTTTATACCCGACAAGATCGAGTTCCCCCCAATCCCGAGAAACGATGGGAACATCGTTCCATGATTTCGAGTTATCTTTAGTTGGTTTTACTTTAATTGGTAGTTTATTTAATTATTTACTTATGTTTAGTCCCACATTGTTGTGGTGAGATAAGACTCTTGATGTAAGTTTATATATGGTTAAGACTATTGTTGAGTTTTTTTAATGATGAATGAAATAAAAATTTGCTTGTCGAAGCTTTGAGAGCATGTGTGCTATATGAGAAACCCTAAGGAGAGAATCTCAATTGTTATCCAAAACTCTAGTGAGAGAATTCTTTAGCCTGTGTGTTGGGTGAGAAACCCTTGGAGAGAATCTCAATTGTTACGTACCCCATCAGAATTGCTTGACTTTTTGATATATTTACTGAGTTGGAGTTTCATTTTGATTTTTGCCTCATCACCCCTCTTGACATTTATGTCTGCTCCATTTTATGAGAGCAGTTTCACCTTATTTGATTTACATATATAATTATGATGCTTGTCAAGAATATATGCATGACCATCAGTCATTTGACATTAGAACTTAGAACTATATTTTTTCTGCATTTTATCATCCTAAGACAGATCATTTCATCAACAGCACCCAGACTTTTCTATTACCTTTCATCTTTCTATCAGCAACTAAATTGGTTTAGTTTATTATTTATTTATTTATTTATTTCCACAGATGGTATTTTCTTCATCTGCTACTGTTTATGGGCAACCTGAAAAAATTCCATGTGTCGAAGATTTTGAGCTTAAGGCAATGAATCCATATGGTCGGACTAAGGTATGTTGATGTTTTCCTGTGTTATTCAACGATCCTGCAAGCATTCTTGCAGTGGCAATGTTTTCTAGTACTGTTTAAGATTGTTTCATTTTTGTATTATCTACTTATAAATTTTTTGGTGCATTAGCTTTTTCTTGAAGAAATAGCTCGTGATATTCAAAAGGCAGATCCAGAATGGAGAATAATACTGTTAAGATACTTCAACCCTGTCGGAGCTCATGAAAGTGGTCACATTGGTGAAGATCCCATAGGAATACCAAATAATCTCATGCCTTACATTCAGCAAGTTGCTGTTGGCAGATTGCCTGAGTTGAATGTGTACGGCTATGATTATCCAACAAAGGATGGTAGTGCTGTAAGTACTTTTACTTTTCTCTATTGCAGGTATCCTCTCCTTTTCCGCGTCCGTTTGTTGTTCTATTGCAGTGTTTAAATTTTACTATATTTATTAATTTCTGGAGTTGGTTGTCTTGTAACTCTCTTGCTCTCATGATTTCATTCTTAATAAGTTGAGATAAGGTTCTACTTCACACAAGTGCAAGTTCTTGTATCGGTTGTGAACTGTTTAAATGTGTGCTCAGAAGATTCTAAACCCATTCCTTCACCACAAACCCCAATAATATCCATCAGAAGGAATACTTTAACCCCCTCCAAGGGCTTACCTATCTTTTGGTTCAAAACATTTTCAATTATATTACCAAGCAACAAGCTCTTTTACTGAAATTAATTCCGTAATTCCACATATTTAACTTACTGAATACCCTGATTTTTACCATTATATTGAGAAAAAAATAATCAAATTATTGTGCATAGAATGTTTCCTTTGTCTAGATATTTTCACTTACTGTTTAAGTGTAAAGTTCCTAATTTAAACAGAAGTGTGCTATGGAATTTATAGAAGAAAAAGCAAGATTCCACAGAATGTATAAAGTCATATTTACAGTTTGAACAGCATCAGAGAATGCTTTAGGCTGTTGAAAAAATTGCTTTGTTAATGAATGAATGGCTAATGTAACAAAACAGTTAATAGTTTTTTGAGGGGGAAAACAGTTAATATTTAAGTCAGATATGCACATAAAAGAAACGCATATAAAGGCTTCTTCTTTGATTATTCTATTATGTGTCACTATTTATAAATTACTTGCTGATTTTCTTTGCTATGATAATTCCTAGTTATTTTATCAGTATAATTCCAAACATAATAATCAATTCTGCCACTGAGCTATTATAACAAAATGCATACAAGATATTCCCAAGATTTGAAGGTTGCTGTGTTTTCGAATTTTCAATTTCAGTTAGAATTTTATGAGGATTCTCATTAATAATTTCGAATCATGAAATGTTGGATTTAACTTTCCACATCCTGTCATAAAACTAAGAGTTACACCTTTTTAAAAATATTAATTCTACATATGTTGGTATCAGTAAAAAATAATATATGGTTTATTTGTTGCTTTCATCCAATTCCTGGCAGCATTGCACAATGCTATCAATCTTATGAAGATAAATTACTACTGTACCATTTAATTTGTTAAGAATCATAATTTATTTCTGTAAGTATTTAATATATATATATATATATATATATATATATATATATGAGAGAGAAATGTAAATTAGCTGACACAGGAGGTAACTCCCTCCTATGTCGCACTTAAAAATCGTATTTTTCGAGTGAATTTTCAAGATCCGACCGCACATTATCATCTTCATATTCTAAGATATACATATATAAAAAATCAAGTGATTTGAAGTTCGTTTACTTATTGATCTAATCGTTCCATTTTGTTCTACTGTTAAAAAACCGTTAATCTTTGAACCCAAAGAAAATGGAGTAAACAAATTTCAAATCACTTGATTTTTTATATATGTATATCTTAAAATATTATGAAGATGATAATGTGCGGCCGGATCTTAAAAATTCACTCGGAAAATTGATTTTTGAGTGCGACATAGGAGAAAGTTGCCTCCTGTGTCAGCTGATTTACATTTCTCTCATTCTCTCTCTCTCTCTCTCTCTCTCTCTCTCTCTCTATATATATATATATATATATATATATATATATATATATATATATATTCAATGTCTAGCTTTACTGGATCCGGATGGTTGCAGAAACAAGGCTCACAGACGTTGCCAATATGCATATTGAGTCGATATTCTTATGATTAATACATGTATGATTGCTCGGGAATATTTTTCTGATCCTTTGATCTCTGAAAGTTTATGGTTTCTAATTTCTTATAATCGGCATACACTATTTAGTTACACCTAATGCAAACTTTTTCTGTCTCGTAGTGGTTGGAAGATCCTTTTTCTTACGGAACATCTACTGTAAGCGGGTAACCATTAAGTGATCTTCCCTAATGAATTTTTATTTTTCCGTTTCCAAATTAGGTCCGCGACTATATTCATGTAATGGACTTAGCTGATGGTCATATAGCAGCTCTTAGAAAGCTTTTTACAACAGAAGACATAGGTTCTCCCTCTCTCACTCACTCTCTCTCTCTCTCTCGACACAAACGTATTTTTCATTTAAAGTTTAGGAGTGAGTTACATGATTGCAGGTTGTGTTGCCTACAATTTGGGGACTGGCTGTGGCACATCTGTGCTTGAAATGGTTGCTGCGTTTGAGAAGGCGGCTGGGAAGGTGAGTTGCATGTGGTTAGTAATAGGCATCTGAAGCTAATATTTGGAACAAGACTCAATTCTTTTATTCCTTTTTCTTTAATCCTTTAGAAAATCCCTATCAAGTTATGCCCAAGGAGAGCAGGTGATGCTACAGCTGTTTATGCTTCTACTGAGAAGGCTCTTAAAGAACTCGGCTGGAAGTAAGTTCCTCAACTTTGTTTTTTTAAGCAACTCAGATTTCTTTTTTCTGGTTCTCTCCTTTTCTTTTTCCTTAATTTAATTTAAGAATATGCAACTTGCAGAGCAAAGTATGGCATAGATGAGATGTGCAGGGACCAATGGAAGTGGGCAAGCAAGAACCCTTATGGTTACAGGCCAAAGCCTTGAAGCTATGGATGCATCCTTCAGTTAATAAGTGTGAATATGCATTATCTTTTCTTCTTTCAAGTTCCTTTCCAGAAGTCTCTTTGTTAGGTACTTCCCTTTAAAACCAAAAAAAAAAAAAAAAGACCCTGTTTGGTACGACATAAAAGCCTTTGTTTGGGCAATTGATGTAGGCTCGATTATTAAGTACATTCTTTTAGAACTGAAAACTTTGGAATCTGGGTCCACTACCTTTTTTTTTTTTTCTTTTTCACTTTCTTTTATTGGTTTATCCAGTCTCTCAAGCAATTTCTTCAATAAAATAGTGTTTCTAGTATCTTTTCATATTAAGTAGATCAAGATCTGTGGTGAGAATGACATAGCATGTGTCCAGGCTTGTGTGACCTGTGCTTTTGTATGTGTCAATAGTAGGTAGATATCTATTTCTTTTGTATTTGCTTGCTTTATTCAAATGTATGTCACCCCTCTTATATATATCTTTTGAGGGGATGGAATGTTACATGAATAATTTATCTCACTTTAATGAATTACATTAGTACTAATTTACTAAATAAAGAGATTGTTTTAATTAATTTATTTCAGTGAAGCTTCTTGAATGAGTAATGTTTTCTTTTATCGTAATACTTATTTGGAGTTGGGATTTTATTTTTTTTTATTTTTTTTTTTACAATTTCTGTGCAGTTTTTTTTCATGAAAATACTTGTAAAGACATAATGAGATTGGATTAAAGGAGATCCTAGATTCACAGCCCGTGAGAGGAAAAAAAAAACTTTAAATCTTTTATTCTTTGAAGTGGTAAAAGTTAGGAAAGCAATTAATTTTAAGTGGTGGTTGTAAGCTAATTAAATAGAAGGGAAGGTTATTGCGTGGGGCGGGGGGTTTGTGGGGTGGGGTTGGGTGGGGGGGGGGGGGGGGGGGGGGGGGGGTGGGGGGGGGGGTGGGGGTGGGGTGCGGGGTGGGTGGGTGGGACATCCCTATGTCCACCGGAAACAATGCAACGAATGCTAGCAGTGGCGAAAGCAGGATAGTTTTCTAGTGTGAGCGATAAATATAATAAGAATTTCAGTGTAGATATAAATATAATAAAAAAAAAAAAAATAAAAAATAATATTGCACCAACTAAGATTTGAACTTGTGGCTTCTAATAACTGAGATTTATAAGTTACCTTCAAATAGAGCTCAAAATTATTTTATGCTAATAAAATAATTTAAAATAAAAACTTATATTATATATATTTTATTATTTTATAAAAATCAACGTGAAACATGCACTCATACTGAGCTGCATGTGGGTTCAGCCGTGAACGAGAGCCCGCCGGCGTATGCAGAATGGGAAAAATACAGGAGAGAGTAAGACTTTTCTAGATTTAATTATTCCATTTATTAGATACTAAGAAGGAGGTTAGGCTGTCATGCAAATCAAAAAAATAAAAATATAGTACACATTACATGTGCACCAACTCAAAAGCAGTCTCAACTCATCTTTTTATTGATAGTCAACGTTGGATGTGATTGTAAGGTTGCTTGGATCCAAGGAAGTGAGCGGAAGTAAACAGGGATGGCCAGCGGGGCTGGTCGACCTGCCCCGCCCCGCCCTGTGCGACCCGTTTGTAACGCCCCGATTCCGCAGGTACGGGGACGTTATGGCGACGTACGTACGCGAGGTGAAAACACGCTCATGAGTACGTTAAGCCTCAATACAGTACATAATCTCCATAAATACCTGGGGTCCAGCATGATATAAGTACAAGAATACCTGCAGTAGAGGGTCAGTAATCATAACAGATATGAAAGATGAAGACAAACAAGATAACGGAAATAAAATACTAAAATACCTAGGAATAGTCCCGATGAGGAAGCTCCGATATGACTCCATGGTTCTCTCGGATACTACGGTACGCGGATCTCCAATCTGGGCATGCAAACCCAGGTCGTCAGAAAGCGACCTAGTGAGTGGTAAAATGAAGGAGGCAGTAATATATACAATAGTAATACAAGCACGATACTAATATATAATACATAATGTGGGACTAGTGATACCATATAATAAAGATATCATAAGCAGTAGAAAGATAAATATGTAGGCAATAGAAATATATATACAGGTCATCTTTTATTACCATCACTATCTAGCCGGTTATTATTAGGTCATATCTATAGTCGTGTCCAGTTTATGTAATAACTAATGTTGTCTAGTGGTGACGTAATAGACATGAACATGATAGTGGTGACGTGATAGAGGTGAACATGCAGATGAGCATATGTCTGTAATATATGCAATGCAGAATATGCATAGTATGCCACTACATACAGTGTAACATATACCCGGTAATGTAACAAAGTATACATGTGCATGAGTAGTAGGGCACTAAAGAAAGTGTAACAGGAAACAGGAACAGTAGCAATATATACATGTAACATGATAGCAGATAAATGATCAGGAACAGTCACAAGTACAACTAAACATGTAGCAGGCAGGTCATGTCAAAGTCATGTCATTTATACAATAGTAGCGATCAGTACCACCTGTTATTTTAATTACTCTCTTCCAGTGTCCCATACCACTGGCGGTTCATACTGAAGCCCGCACCCCAGTCGAACCCATCCGGACATGGCCTACGGGTACCATTATCCAAACGAGAGAGCAACCAAATAACAAGTGTTCCCGACGTCACTATTGTGTATACTGTTTTATTATGTTAATTGGAAACCCATGGTCGAAGAGTTCTTATCGGGTAAATGTATCCCGTGCATACCCGGGATCACGGCCTTAAACAGATCCCTGGCTGCTGAGACCAGGGCCAGCCCGCTAGAGCTGTAACATGTAACATGAGTAACAGATGGTAGCCAGCACTACCCGGTCCCCTGCAGTGGGACCTCAATATGGATCCAGTACATCACCCGATAAGATCTAGTCAACCGTCAAGTCTCCCCCATACCCAAGTTATCTTTATGATCTGATATGTGATATGTCAAGTATACAATGTAACAAGAACAATTACAGTACATGGTACGGGTAACATGATTACTGGACCTGAGCTCTGTTGATAGCATAGAACAATATCACGAGAATCAGGAACAATATAACATGAACAAGATATCATGAACAATATACCGAGAAACGGGAACAATAGATGTGGGATTCTAGAGGTGGCCCCCGTGGCTTGGATCCACGTGGCACTTAGTTCCACACATCGCATATCAACAGCAGTCATGTCCAGTAACGGGAATATCCATATCATGTCCAGTATCGGGAATATCCATATCAGTAACGGTTAACAATCATATATCAGGAATACGGGAACATGAAATAATACATGTAATAAGCATGGTGATCCATATGACAAGAATAGAGAAAGCAGACATGCATGTGTAACAGTGATATGCCGAAAGAAGCTATGTAACAATGATTACAATATACGATATGGCGGTAGTCTGTGAAGTGGTGCACGTGAGTGACTGATGTGACGTGTCATAATATCGGTGCAACATGTATATGTACGTGTAATGAGGATAACGACAAGATGACATGCGGTACTTATCCATGTACTAACTGTGGTCCGTGTATCATGTAATACCATGTCCTGTGACTTACAGTAACAGCGTCTAGCATGCATGTCTAGTAACAGTATTGTGTCACTGAGTATCGGGGACCAGCATACGTGTGGCGATAGTTATCTAACTGTGATCCAATACAGGACACAATAGTATCCAAGCATACGGTGACATAGTGACCGAGTGTCAGTGCATGTGCATGTCAGTGTTTCTTATTACTACAATTATTTCGCTATATTATATTACCTAGCAATCTTATAGGAATCATCTATTACAATGGTTGTCCAACAAGTACCAGTTAATAAGTAATTATTACCGTCTTTTATCCAGAATTCAAATATATCAATCAATATCACTAAACATGATAAAATAGAATTTATAAAAGAAAACACTCACAAACTGGCTACAGGACTGTAGCTCTCGTTCCCACGATCGCAACGGATCCAGAATCGCCCGAATCGGAGTCCGGATGCTCCAGATATCGCCCGAACACTTAAACGGGTTCGTGTCGCCCGCGGGTCGGGTTTGGATCCAATACCCAAACCCACAACTTAATGAATTGGGTTAACGGGCTTATTGGTGTAGCGGGTCGGTTTTAAACACCCAACCCTACGGCTATTGGGTTCGGGCTAGACCCGAACCCAAATCACCAACAGGCAGCGGCAGCAGCAGCCTGCTGCTGCCGCGCCCCACGCAGGCCAGCCGGCCAGCCCCGCTGGCCGGCGGCGCTGGGGGCCTGCCGGCGGCGGTCCCGGCCGCCGGCGACGGCCCCAGCTCCGACTGGGTGGAATGAGAGGGAGAGAGGGAAAGTGGAGCAGGGGAGGAAAAAGGGAGAACAGGGCAGGGCGCTGCCCTGTGTCACCCGCGCAGCCGCGCGGCCACGGCGGCCGCGCCGGCCACGGCGGCGGTCGCGCCAGACAGGCCGGCGACGAGCTGGCGGTGGCGGTCAGCTCCTCCACTGAGCTTGAACAGAGGGGGACTTTGGGGGGGGGGGAAGAGAGTTTAAGAGAGAGAGAGAGAGTGTGTAAGAGAGAGAAAGATTGTGAAGGGAGAGAGAGAGAGAGAAGATATTTTGGATGAGAGAGAGAGGGAGAGAGGATTTAAAGGAGAGAGGGAGAGGCGGTGATGGGTTCAGTCAAAGGCGGTGGGAGGTTTCCAGAGAGAAGAAGAAGAAAAGAGAGGAAAATGAATTGTTAAAAAAAATTAATTTAATATTATTTTAATAGGGTCAAAATTGACTAGCTCCGAATGGTACCCAAAAATTAAAAAAAATAGAGAATAATACGCTGAAACGTAATATGAAGACGGTTTGTCGAAACTCAATCCGGTTTGCAAATTAAAAATCCAGGAAGTTGTCGCCGATACGGGCGACACCAGTTTGGCCGGATTTTCGATAAATTCAGAAAAATCCCCAAAAATACCCGAACGTAGAGAATAAGATCGTAAGGCACACGGTGAAGGCCGATTCTCAAAATTCTACTCTGTTTTGAAATAAAAATCGGAAGGCCGGTTATCGGTATCGGTCGACACCGACAACGGAGATTTTCCAAAATAATCCAGAAAAATTCCAGAAAATCCTGAAAAATCTAAAATATTAGAAAATATTTTGGAAACTGAAATCAGGTCAATCAGAATACTACAGAGGTCAAATCAAATTTGTACGTCGTATCGCGTACAGATACGGTGATACGTACAGTGGGAATCAGGGTGTTACATTTCTCCCCACCTTACAAAAAAAATTGCGTCCTCGCAATTCAATCAGGTGTGAGAACAAGATTTTCAACCCCAAGGCCGAAAGGTGACGGGTCCACGATACTTCCACTGCGCACTCTGATATTTATAAGGGACTCGGGATGGAGAAGTAGGGTGGTGAACTAATCCGAATGGATGGGAAGCAAGATGATGCAAGGAAAGCGAGAAGGCAATCGGACGTTCTGGTTGACACTGGAAGGAAGGAAGGAAGATAAGCGAGTCAAGAAATGAATCGTCAAGGTCATGGTATTCTTGTACTCGTTGCTGGAATGCCCAAATTCAGATACAGATCAATTAATCTGAATCTGATTGTACTGTTGGTATGAGCCCGAGGTTTGACCTAGGTGGTTACCCACACCAGGTGTGAACCTAGGCTCTGATACCACTATGTAACGCCCGATTCCGCAGGTACGGGGACGTTATGGCGACGTACGTACGCGAGGTGAAAAAACGCTCATGAGTACGTTAAGCCTCAATACAGTACATAATCTCCATAAATACCTGGGGTCCAGCATGATATAAGTACAAGAATACCTGCAGTAGAGGGTCAGTAATCATAACAGATATGAAAGATGAAGACAAACAAGATAACGGAAATAAAATACTAAAAACCTAGGAATAGTCCCGATGAGGAAGCTCCGATATGACTCCATGGTTCTCTCGGGATACTACGGTACGCGGATCTCCAATCTGGGCATGCAAACCCAGGGTCGTCAGAAAGCGACCTAGTGAGTGGTAAAATGAAGGAGGCAGTAATATATACAATAGTAATACAAGCACGATACTAATATATAATACATAATGTGGACTAGTGATACCATATAATAAAGATATCATAAGCAGTAGAAAGATAAATATGTAGGCAATAGAAATATATATACAGGTCATCTTTTATTACCATCACTATCTAGCCGGTTATTATTAGGTCATATCTATAGTCGTGTCCAGTTTATGTAATAACTAATGTTGTCTAGTGGTGACGTAATAGACATGAACATGATAGTGGTGACGTGATAGAGGTGAACATGCAGATGAGCATATGTCTGTAATATATGCAATGCAGAATATGCATAGTATGCCACTACATACAGTGTAACATATACCCGGTAATGTAACAAAGTATACATGTGCATGAGTAGTAGGGCACTAAAGAAAGTGTAACAGGAAACAGGAACAGTAGCAATATATACATGTAACATGATAGCAGATAAATGATCAGGAACAGTCACAAGTACAACTAAACATGTAGCAGGCAGGTCATGTCAAAGTCATGTCATTTATACAATAGTAGCGATCAGTACCACCTGTTATTTTAATTACTCTCTTCCAGTGTCCCATACCACTGGCGGTTCATACTGAAGCCCGCACCCAGTCGAACCCATCCGGACATGGCCTACGGGTACCATTATCCAAACGAGAGAGCAACCAAATAACAAGTGTTCCCGACGTCACTATTGTGTATACTGTTTTATTATGTTAATTGGAAACCCATGGTCGAAGAGTCTTATCGGGTAAATGTATCCCGTGCATACCCGGGATCACGGCCTTAAACAGATCCCTGGCTGCTGAGACCAGGGCCAGCCCGCTAGAGCTGTAACATGTAACATGAGTAACAGATGGTAGCCAGCACTACCCGGTCCCCTGCAGTGGGACCTCAATATGGATCCAGTACATCACCCGATAAGATCTAGTCAACCGTCAAGTCTCCCCCATACCCAATTATCTTATGATCTGATATGTGATATGTCAAGTATACAATGTAACAAGAACAATTACAGTACATGGTACGGGTAACATGATTACTGGACCTGAGCTCTGTTGATAGCATAGAACAATATCACGAGAATCAGGAACAATATAACATGAACAAGATATCATGAACAATATACCGAGAAACGGGAACAATAGATGTGGGATTCTAGAGGTGGCCCCCGTGGCTTGGATCCACGTGGCACTTAGTTCCACACATCGCATATCAACACAGTCATGTCCAGTAACGGGAATATCCATATCATGTCCAGTATCGGGAATATCCATATCAGTAACGGTTAACAATCATATATCAGGAATACGGGAACATGAAATAATACATGTAATAAGCATGGTGATCCATATGACAAGATAGAGAAAGCAGACATGCATGTGTAACAGTGATATGCCGAAAGAAGCTATGTAACAATGATTACAATATACTATGGCGTAGTCTGTGAAGTGGTGCACGTGAGTGACTGATGTGACGTGTCATAATATCGGTGCAACATGTATATGTACGTGTAATGAGGATAACGACAAGATGACATGCGGTACTTATCCATGTACTAACTGTGGTCCGTGTATCATGTAATACCATGTCCTGTGACTTACAGTAACAGCGTCTAGCATGCATGTCTAGTAACAGTATTGTGTCACTGAGTATCGGGGACCAGCATACGTGTGGCGATAGTTATCTAACTGTGATCCAATACAGGACACAATAGTATCCAAGCATACGGTGACATAGTGACCGAGTGTCAGTGCATGTGCATGTCAGTGTTTCTTATTACTACAATTATTTCGCTATATTATATTACCTAGCAATCTTATAGGAATCATCTATTACAATGGTTGTCCAACAAGTACCAGTTATAAGTAATTATTACCGTCTTTTATCCAGAATTCAAATATATCAATCAATATCACTAAACATGATAAAATAGAATTTATAAAAGAAAACACTCACAAACTGGCTACAGGACTGTAGCTCTCGTTCCCACGATCGCAACGGATCCAGAATCGCCCGAATCGGAGTCCGGATGCTCCAGATATCGCCCGAACACTTAAACGGGTTCGTGTCGCCCGCGGGTCGGGTTTGGATCCAATACCCAAACCACAAACTTAATGAATTGGGTTAACGGGCTTATTGGTGTAGCGGGTCGGGTTTAAACACCCAACCCTACGGCTATTGGGTTCGGGCTAGACCCGAACCCAAATCACCAACAGGCAGCGGCAGCAGCAGCCTGCTGCTGCCGCGCCCACGCAGGCCAGCGGCCAGCCCCGCTGGCCGGCGGCGCTGGGGGCCTGCCGGCGGCGGTCCGGCCGCCGGCGACGGCCCCAGCTCCGACTGGGTGGAATGAGAGGGAGAGAGGGAAAGTGGAGCAGGGGAGGAAAAAGGGAGAACAGGGCAGGGCGCTGCCCTGTGTCACCCGCGCAGCCGCGCGGCCACGGCGGCCGCGCCGGCCACGGCGGCGGTCGCGCCAGACAGGCGGCGACGAGCTGGCGGTGGCGGTCAGCTCCTCCACTGAGCTTGAACAGAGGGGGACTTTGGGGGGGGGGAAGAGAGTTTAAGAGAGAGAGAGAGAGTGTGTGTAAGAGAGAGAAAGATTGTGAAGGGAGAGAGAGAGAGAAGATATTTTGGATGAGAGAGAGAGGGAGAGAGGATTTAAAGGAGAGAGGGAGAGGCGGTGATGGGTTCAGTCAAAGGCGGTGGGAGGTTTCCAGAGAGAAGAAGAAGAAAAGAGAGGAAAATGAATTGTTAAAAAAAATTAATTTAATATTATTTATAGGGTCAAAAATTGACTAGCTCCGAATGGTACCCAAAAATTAAAAAAAATAGAGAAATAATACGCTGAAACGTAATATGAAGACGGTTTGTCGAAACTCAATCCGTTTGCAAATTAAAATCCAGGAAGTTGTCGCCGATACGGGCGACACCATTTGGCCGGATTTCGATAATTCAGAAAAATCCCCAAAAATACCCGAACGTAGAGAATAAGATCGTAAGGCACACGGTGAAGGCCGATTCTCAAAATTCTACTCTGTTTTGAAATAAAAATCGGAAGGCCGGTTATCGGTATCGGTCGACACCGACAACGGAGATTTTCCAAAATAATCCAGAAAAATTCCAGAAAATCCTGAAAAATCTAAAATATTAGAGAATAATAATTTTGGAAACTGAAATCAGGTCAATCAGAATACTACAGAGGTCAAATCAAATTTGTACGTCGTATCGCGTACAGATACGGTGATACGTACAGTGGAATCAGGGTGTTACACCGTTTGAGTCGCACAGGGCGGGTTGCGGGTCGACCCGGACCCGCCCCGTTTAGGGGCGGGTCAACCCGAGTTGACCCGTCCCGTTTAAACGGGACTGGTCAGATTCGTCCCGTGACGAATCACGGGACGAATCGGGTCGGGGAAAATTTTCCCCGACCCCTCTTTTTCTTTCTTTTTTTTTAAAGTCCTATATTATTATATATGTGAGACGGGAAAATTAGTTTCGGACCCTATTTTATTTTTATTTTTTTTAAACCCTCAAAAAGTTAAAAATTACCTATCATGAATTTTGAAATTTTAAAAATAAAATAATAATAAAGGCGAGCGGGTCTAACCCGTCTCGGCGAATCCGGGTAACGTTACCCCGATTCTTGATTCGTCTCGTTTGGATTCGTGACGAGACGGGTCCAACCCGTCTCGTCATGGATTCGTTGGCCAACGGGACGAATTCAACCCGATTCGTCCCGTTGGCCACACCCTAGAAGTAAGAAACTGGAAAAATGTTATTTCTCATTTTTTTATTTATTTAAATATCAAAAAAAATATAAAAAATACTCTTTTTTCTCCTTTATACAATCATTTTCTCACTTTTAGAATACTTCAGTTAATTTTATGATCATGTAAATCTCATTGTCATATGTTGTAGCTCAAAACAGTTAATTTTGTGATCATGTAAATCACTTGCATTCTTAATCACAGTTCAATTTTATTTTCTTAATTAATTTTATTTTAATATTATTTTATGGTCAATTTTTCCACTTTCACTACCACATTGATATTCAAACACCGGAAAAGACACAACATTTTTCAAACCATACTTCGCAACAACATCAAAAAACGAAAAACTTACTAACCAATTCACAAGTTTCAAAGGGAACTATTGCTACTTCCTCACTTTCTCACATCCACCTTTAAACCAAACAGCTCAAGTGCAAACTGTAGACTAGTGTTTACTTCTTTTATGATTTTTGAACTTTGCGTTCATTGTTCCGGTGATTATCTCTTCTCCTCACCGTTTCGTCATCTACTCGAATAAGACTGCTGAAGTGTTTTCTTCGAATCCTTTGCAAAAAATAGGCAGAAAATTAGTGATTCACAAAACAGTGGCTTTTGCAAAATTAGTTTATCGCTCACCCACTGTTACCCTTATATTATGGCTTTTTCTGCTTGTGATTATATTGAAAAAAAAAATTAACTAAATTTAAAATTAACTATGTAGCATTTTTTATTGGATGTTGCACGTTTCAGTGCTTACTGGTGCATGTGACTCAAATTTAACAACCTTTTAGAAACTTTTACTGTCTTTGATACCCAACTCAATTGTAAAAAAGTGGACTTGGGCTTTGGGATTCAGAAAAAGAAAGGGAAAAAAAAAAAGAAAAAAAAATGATTCAATACTTTCAGCGATAATCTGGAGAATTACATATTGAGAAGCTCGAGAGTCGACTACGTAAAATACTCGTCTAAATTTGATTAACCCGCGGTCTTTAAATTAAAATTAATGTATTATATATACTTTGTGTTTGGAGACTAAAGGACCAGATTTTAGATCCACCGTTCTGAGTTTCAAGGGCCGACTCCGGGCTCCAATATAAAAAGGGACAGGAGAAACAAAATAGTTGTAAAAGGTTTCAGATTCAAGTTCCCTACAGATAATAAGAACAGAAAAAATAATAATACAGTGCAGGCCTTGCCCTTAGAGCCTGTTTTGATTGTAGAAAGCTTGGTGAGAAAGTTGAATAAAGTAGGTGTATCGTCAGTTGTTCAGGCCACCAGTAAATCCTCTTTGTTTACCAAAAACAGAAAACTAAGAAAAAAATTGTCGATATCAACAAAACATCAACACTTTAACTCTTTTTCTTGGGCTGGAAAGCTGACCAGCGTGGGCCCACGCTCAGCTTTCCCTTGAGCATGGACCTCACCGTCAGTGTTCCATCTTCTTTCTTATCTGCATCCCTCGAGCATCTCTAATCGGGCTGCAAATCTCAAATTTGCCGACGACCGTGAAATCCAATAGAGCTGCATTTTTGCTCTAAAATAAAGCAATATTTTCAAAGGCCTCATATTTGGAGCCCCCTCTGTCTCACTATTCATTAAATTTAATTCTTATTTTACCCCTTCGACAACACATAATCATTTACTTATTCCATTTTTATCATGTTTAATTAATATACTAGTTACTTAAAATCAATATAAATTTAAATCAACTAATTATTTTTAATGAAAATTATAGCATTGAAAAATTCTCATCGATACCTTCAAATAACTAATATTGAATAATATTAATTGAAATATAAAATTGTAAGCCATCAAGTAATTAGAAATGATAATATATTTAAAAATTAGACGGAAAACCAATCACACTACATCGAAATACATCGAAACTTTTATAAACACATTACTTTGTTTTTCTTATTTATATACTTTTTTATTCCTTATATTTTCGCAAACAGATTAAATATATTGATGTCTTTTTATTTTATTTATTCTGAACGTCTTATTTGTAAATATTTAATAATATTAATATAAATTATATTATATATAATATTATTAATTATTTTTTATATTTTTTTTCAAAACAAGTAAAAGAAATGTAAAAGAAGAAAAAATTGAAATGAAGAGATGTCTTTATAGTTCAACCCGTCCAAATAAGCGTATTTCATGAAATATTCTTTTTTGGTGGTTGCAAAATGCAGCCACTCGTGTGGAGATGCTCTTAACGACCATAACTTAATATGTCCATATGTTTTTTGACAACAGAAATTCAACTCACATTCATCCTTTTTACTGTCTGCATCCACCCTTTTCTTTTTCACCCACTTATCAATTTTAAGTTATCATATTTGTTTTGTATGCTCTTAAAATTTTCTAAAATATTTTTTTCTATCTGACAAAGCAGTTAGATTTAAAATTATTCACTGAATCCAATCAAAACAAACCTTTAGCCTTTCTCTTCCTTCTCTCTTCCTTTCAAGTACTCTACTCTCTCTACTCTCTCAACCAGTCAAT
>JAVJIF010014380.1:132500-148723 GCA_038442645.1 Agave tequilana | reverse complement strand
CATGAGTTGAGATGCCTTAGTTTGAATCTCATCCTAATTTTAATTTTAATTTTCTTTTCCCCCTTACCTTCTTTATGTCATTTCTCTTAATTTTTTTTCTATTTTTCCTATGTTAATTCTCCAACGTTGCTCTTTATTAATCCAAAAAGATGTGCACGTGTTATATTCGTTTTCTCCCCACAAGCTCTAATAAGAGACAGTTGAATCAAGGAGGATGACTGTCAGTTTTGATGGTTTTTTTTTTGCACATGTCAGACCTTTTTACCCTTCTCAGAATGCCTCTCTTTCACTACTATACTCTGAGGCTATTTAGGATATTTCACCTATGACGCCGTTTTCTTGGGATGACTGTGAGTTTGGATGGGTTCTTTAAACGTATCAGACCTTTTTGCCCTTTTTATAGTGCCTCTCTTTTCACTGCTATTTAGTAGGGGTGAGCATCGATCGGTTTGGTTCGGTTTTTGCTAATTTTTGTAAAACCGAACCGAACCGATTAGACTTAGTAACCGAACGAACCGAACCGACCGCAGTTCGGTTCGGTTTTTCGGTTTTTCGGTTAGGTCAATATATTGCCATCATTTCTTACATTTTTTAATCACCATTATATTATCATCTTTAATATTATAATTTCAAATATCCATTACCTAAATTAAAAATAAGAAAAAGATTCTAAGCTTAATGTGAATTGAAAATTTCATATTCTAAAACTTTTACACTGTATTTGAGCTCTTATATCAAAACTCATATAATTATTACTAACTTTTAATGATAAGAATGAAAAAAGGAACTATATTAATATAAATATTATTCTCAATTGCTATGGTGTACTTAATATTGCTTTCACATATTCAACATAAAAAAGATGGTATTACTAAAACTAATGAGATAAGCTTCCACCACTTTTTATTATGAACTATATGATTCACTAAATTGAATTTGAGTAGGGTAAATATATAGGGTGAGAAATTCGGTTCGGTTCGGTCTATTCGGGTTTTGGAACACAAAACCGAAACCCGACCGAATTAGAGCGGTTTCGGTTCGGTTCGGGTTCGGGTTTCGATTTTTGATCGGTTATTTTTCGGTTATAACCGAACTCTGCTCACCCCTACTATTTAGGGTATTTTACTTGTGACGCGTTTTCTTTTATTTTGTTGTAACTGACTGATAGAATCCGGGTGTATTCTGTCTTATGTCTTATTAAGGCGCTGCGGGTCTCCACTTTCAGAATCACTTGCAAGGGGTGCAAATTTCCAATCAGACTTTTTGCTTCTCTCTTTATTAATTGGATTTGTGATAGAAGAGATAAGAAGAACATTGGCTGTGTTTGGATTGGGTGGAGGGTGATCTTGGTGCTCATTAGAGAGATCTGAGGTTGGGGGTTTTTTGAGCTCATTCCTCGTGGAGTTGTTCCTTGCGCCGTTGTTGAGTTCTCTGCTCTCCATCCTAATAGTTGATCATTGAGGTGATTTATTGTGATTTTGTTAGCTTCTATCTTTAGTTGATTTGTGATATAAGAGATGAGAAGAAATTTTGGCTTGATGGTTTTGTTTGTTTTTTATCTTTAATCTGAGCTTCAGATGTTGGAATGTGTTCAAAGTTGCTCTTTTTTTGTTCTTATTGACTATTTATCTTTGATCTGCTCCTAAAAGTGTTGAAACATTTTCACAGTTCTTGAGGTTTGAACTAGAGATTCAGTTTGTGCTTAAATTTTTGAATCTTTTTATCTTTGATTTGAGCTTCAGAATATTAAAACATGCCCAAATTGTTGTCTTTTTCTTTCATATTAGTTTTTTTAGTCTATTGATAGTTTATTACTTGCAAGCTAAGACTGACATGCGAGTATCTTTCCCTCTCTCTCTATATGTCTACATTAAAAAAAATTAAAGAAAAATATTATGAACAATAAAAATCACGATGTGAGTTCATTATAGCCATATTGCCAAGTCATTATTTCATTTCTTTTGCAAGGAAAAGTATCCGTTCAAGATAAGAAATTAAGTCCAACTCCAGTGATATTCGATCAGATCAGGACAGTTCGTTCTCACTGTTGTAAGGAAGCAATATGGCATGATTTTGCAACATAAAATTCCTATTTTTCATGCCCATTTCTTTTTTCTTTTTACATTAACTGGATGCTTGCTTTATTTGGAGCTTATTCTAATTGCTTTTTTGCATGTCAATATAGTCTTTACTTTAGTCAGTTGCATGCTATTCATCAAATCTATTGTCTGCATATGTTCTTTCCCTTCCTACTGTAATTAGTGCTTGCTTATCATTAGTACCTGTGACTCCTTCGTGAGATGATCTCTACTCTGTTATTATTTAATATATGCCTTTGTTGTTATTATAGTTCATTTTCTGATTGATGATACAACTTTTTTGTGTTCAAAATGAAAAGCTCAAGGAAAATCAGAACTGGCCATGTGTATGGTTTTGTTAGCTCAGTGAAGTGCCTGAATAATTTCAAGGATCAAATCGTTAGAGATTAGATTTCTTCTTCTTTTTATTCCAAGAAGAAGAAACAATTTCATCAAAAGATTTAAAAAAAGAAAAAAATTAATGAAGGTATTGATGCATTGTTCTACTTTTTTTTCCCACTTAAACAGATTCAGTGCTGTTCGTTATTGACCTGTGTCCACCAGTTACTAGGATGAGATACAATAAAACAACACTATATGAAGAAGCATATGTAACAGATGAAAGCATGTTCCCCAGTTGTGGAGTCCGATAGCGTGGGAAGATTTTGCTCGGAATGAAATATACACAAAAATGGATTCAAGGAGCAGTTCATAATTATTATTAGTACCGGCATCAGGCCAATATTCTTAAATTTAACATGTTATTGGCATAAGTTGGATTCACTACAAGGTAGCAGAAAGAAATATATTATATGTTTTTTAACTGCCTCTGCATCTCTGCATCTGTCTCTAACTCTTTATTCCTCTATATACATACATGTATTCTAACTTGCCTTTTATATGTGTTATATTATCATTAGTGCTGTTCCTCAAGTGTTGTTTTTCATTTTTTACTTCGATATCATTGTTTGTTTTACAGGATAGGCAGAAAAAAACAAATGGAGTTCGGGTGATCAGTACACTATTTGAGAATTTCTTCAAAGGTTTTATTCTCGCTCTATGCTTAGGGCTTTTTGTTTCGTTGTAAAACGTCGCAAGTCGTAAGTCGTAAAATGAGAATGGAAAAAGTGAACTGTAGCAGAGAAAATATATTGTGTCTTCGGTGTTTGGTTGATAAAGTGAAGTGTAAATGAAAAAGTATATTGTGTTTTACGGTGTTTGGTTGATAAAGTGAAAGTGTAAATGGTAAAGTATATTGTGTTTTACCGTGTTTGGTTGGTAATGTAAAAGTGTAAGTGGAAAAGTTGACCACAAAATTAACTGTAGCAGTGATTTAAATATTATAAATACTATTAAATTAATCTATTATTGCAAATTAAATTGTATTAGTAAATTTGAGATAAAAAATTAATAATCTTAATATTTTATTTATAACAATATATTAATAAAATATTAGTATAAATAGCAAAATATTACTAAAAGATTAACTAAATAAATAATATAAATTTTTAAGAAATCTAAAGAACATTAATAAAATTTTAAGAATAATAATAAAATATAAATATTAAAAATCTTACAACAATAATAAAATATGTTATAATATTATAATATTAAAAATAATTGAAAATTATTATAATATAATTTTATTATAATATTATGTAATATTATAGAATATAAAATTAACAAAGTAAAATATAATTATATTTAATAATAAATTATCATTATAGTATTATTATACTGAATTATTATTACAATATTAACATAATAAAATATTATATAATAATAAAATATATTATGATATTAATAAAGTAATCTTTTTATTAAAAAATAAATAATTAAATATATAGTAATTTTATATTAAGTATATTTTTGTTATATAATAAAATATTAACTCTAAATAAATAATAAAAAATGAAATAATATTAATAAAATAATAAAGTATTAAATAAAATATTAATTAAAATAGTAAATTAAAATAGTAAAATATTAAATATTAAACAATATTAAAAACAATAAAAGATTAAAATATAAAAATATAAATAAATAATTAAATAATTAAATAAGAAATTGAACACTATTTAAAATATTAAATATTTAAAATTAAATTATATATTGATTATCAAGTAACTGTTTTGAACTGTAAGTGTACTACGAGTGAGAGTTACATGACCACAAAATTAACTGTAGCAACTGCATGTGGGAAAATATTAGTGTAAAAGTGAGATTTACATAACCATAATTTAACTGTAGCAACTGCAAGTGGGAAAAAGAGAGTTGCATTTTGCAACTTGTTTTTCAGCGAAACAAACAACGGAAAATGGAAAAGAAGTTTTACGACTTGCGTTTTGCAGCGTTTTGCGGCGAAACAAACACGCCCTTAATCAATATATATATATATATATATATATATATATATATATATATATATATATATATATAATATATATATATATATATATATATATATATATATATATACATATTTGAGTACTTTCATATTAAAAATGAATAAATATGTTTGCTCATTATAGATAGATAAAGAAATATAGATAAATAAATAAATATGAGATAGATATATACTATGCATAAAATAGAAAGAAAAAAAACAAGTTCTACGTATTAAAAAAATAACCATGTTTCTCATTTTCATCATGCTATAGATTTGCATATGTTTTCTTCTATTGCAGAGTAATCAATAAAGCTAACCAGTTCATTTGTTCCTGTTGGTGTTCTCTGCACTTAGCCTTCCTTTCTCACAAGAACATCATATACAACTGAAGCTTAGTACTAGGATAACTAACTATGATACGCTGTTTCCCTTATGTTTTAATGGTTTGTTGGATGGTAGATATTTTATATTCAAGTTTAAATTGTTCTTTTATTGTTATCTCTTCTTTGATTAGTAAAATGCTTCCAGTATAACCTGATTCTATACACTATGTCATATGTGCTATTCTATTGCACGATTCCTTCTTTTTTTGTTCTACTTATTCCATACTATTTCCTGTTGTTTTCAGTATGCTTTTTGTATAGGCTAATATGTTCTTTGAATATCAATTGTTCTGTTCGTAGGATTGCATTTGGATTCATGCTTTTGATGTCAGATGTGGTGTTACTTTGCATGTTTGTTCCTTTTTTTGATTATTTAATCTTTGACATCTCTGCATGTTGCTATCAATATTTCAGCAAATGCAAGAACATTGGTACACATAGTCCATAGTCCAAGTAGAGCAATGGACATATCGCATGGGAAAGGCCTCCCATGTCGAAAAAAATGCCCAGGTGTGAATAGTCATAGCGGTCCTTATCCGCGCGATCCTCCAGGCTTTGCGACAATGGCTGAATATGAATCAAGAATTAACAAAGAATTGTAAGCTGAAAGAAAAAAGATGCTTGCACGTGAAAGGTACCAGAAGAAGAAGAATGATGCTGCTTTGCAGCAACAAGTCACATTTGTGGAGTATGTTCCTACAGCCACCTGTAGGAACATGAAACAACTAGCATCAGGAAAAAGTAAATCATTGTCTTTGATGCCTGCAATGGGTAGCTTTGATGCTGTTGGAAGCAGCAGACAAAGTGTCTCAAGAAAACGCAAGCAGAAGACAATGGAATTATTATTGGCTGTTCCTGAATCGTTGGTAACAATGGCTGAAGATTTGTCCCTTGAAAATATTTCAGGTAATATCAGCTCTTAGCGTGATGCTACTTGCTTTATTATCAAGCCAAATTTAGTTGTGAAAAGTGATGTCCATAAGGTAAAGAGAATTAGAGAAAGCGAAATTCTTGAAACAACTTTGAAAAAACAAAATCAAATTGAATCATCCTTAATGATTGCAGAAGATCCTCACATGGAAGCAACAACTTCAGATCATGTTGCAAGCGATAATAAGGACGAAGATGTTCAGATTGCTTACTTCTAAATACAATAGATCTTTTGTGATTATTTCAAAAACTTTAGTTACATGCTTAGGTAATATCAAGAATAGGAAGGGGGATAAAATAAATTGTTTAGCAATATTTGACAAGTGATTTTGACTGAAAAAATGGATTGCCCTTGATTGCAGCAACCCCAAGACCAACTTTGCTCTGGAACCTCCATTGGAAAAACACAGTAAACGTGGCGCGATTGTTTGGAAAGAAGAAAGAGTGAAAGGTGGGAAAACAAAAGAGGCAAGATATGTTGCCTGTTGCGGAGATGGTGCAATTGTCTTACCACATCTCAAAGAAGCGCCAAAGAGACTGAGAAATTTGATAAACCCAGATGCAACTGATCCTTTGGCAAGAAGATTCAAGCAACATATTAGGTCATTAAGTTCATGTTTGCGATGACATCTCATGGGGCGAAGGTGATTATTCAGTGATGGATGGAAAAGGTCCTTACACTTTTAGAATGCATGGTCAGAACTACCATGCAATTAAGACTTTACTTCCAGATAAGGAAAGCAAACCTAGATATGCTCAGTTGTATGTCTATGATATAGAGCATGAAGTTGATAATAGATACGATTGTTTGAATAAAAAAAATGAACCATCTGATGATGAAAAATTAATTGATAAACATATCGTCAAGGAATTAAGGAAACGTTCGATGAGAATAACCAATATGTTAAAGAATTCAGAAAAGTTAGAGATTGGTATGAAGGAAATAAAGAGACCAAGTTTACTCTTAAGCTACTTGAAAATAGAGTTCAAGGCAATAAGATGTATGGTTGTCCAGAAGGCAATGAAATTGCTGCTCTTATGACAGATGATGAATTTGAAAACAATGATAAACATGATATCATTATATATCATAAAATGAAGGGTCTTCAGAGAATAAGTGAGACACACCCTTCTTACATGCCATTACAGTATCCAGTCCTCTTTCCTTATGGAGAAGGTGGGTGGCATAAGGGACTTCACAGTTTGGGCACTCTTCGAAAGAAACAGAAAAGATGTGTTGTTACTATGAGAGAATTCTTTGCGTACTGACTACAACAATGGGAAGACAAGCGCACAAAAATTTTGGAAGGTGGAAAGATTTTACAGGAACTTATAGTGATGCTTATGGTGGCATTGAGGAGCCGATTATGGTGGGCAAGAAACAATCAACGTCAGCTTAGAGCTGACCTATATCAAGGGCTCTGTGATGCTTTTCAGTCTGGCGATACTAACTCATCATCTGTTGGAAAGAAAGTTATCCTCTCTTCTTCATTCATGGGCGGTTCACGATACATGCTGCAAAATTATCAAGATGCAATGGCAATATGCTCTTGGGCCGGTGTACCCGACCTATTCATCACATTCACATGCAATCCTAACTGGGTTGAGTTTGCTGATTTTTCAAGATGATACCTGGTCAAACAGCATCAGACAGACCAGACATTATCGCACGATTATTTCATATCAAATACAACTAGATGCTTGATGAGCTGGTCAAGAAAAGTGCCTTTGGCAATGTTATTGCACGTGAGTCATCTTTCTTTTATATCTACCTTCTTCATTTTCTTTACACCTAATACCCCATTTCTCTCACTTGTTTTGGAACATTTTCTTTTCATTCTCATCTTATAAAATAGACTTATCAGTCATTGAATTCCAAAAATGTGGGCTTCCTCATGCTCACATTCTTATCACTCTTAATGAGAGAAATAAACTAAAGACAATGAAGCAAATTGATTACATTATATGTGCAAAAATTCCTGATGAAGCTACAGATCCAGACCTGTATAATTTGGTCAACATATGATTCATGGTCCATGTGGGATTCATAATCCTTTGTCATCCTGTATGAAGAATGGAAAATGTTCAAAGGGCTTCCCCAGACCACATAATTGTAGGAAGAGAGAGGATGTCGTCGAGGAAGTCGACGAGGGTCTTCGTCAAAAGGAAACAGCAGCAACAGCAGGTCAGCAGAGCAGCAGCAGGAGAATGGTCGACCGGCCGGTCGACCGCCCGCAGTAGCAGCAGATCGGTCGACCGACGTGCACCACATGCACAAGGCATTAGCGGTCGACCGGTCCGGTCGACCGCAGAAGGAGATCGGTCGACCGCCCGTCGACCGACTGAAAGTGCCTAACTCTCGGCTAGGCACGGTCGACCGACCCGGTCGACCGGTGCATAGGGTCGGTCGACCGACAGTCGGGTCGGGCTGTTTTTTGCTGAATTGAAATATGTTGTACTTAAGGGCGGATTTTCTAGGGTTTTGTCGTAGTTGAAAAATAGGCAGCTCTCTTGATAATCAGAGGTGCTGCAGAAATTGTAATTGATTCATCAAATCAATAGAAACTCTCTTTCCTTGCCACGAGGACGTAGGCGACAAGGTCGAACCTCGTTAAATCTGTGTTTCGTGTTCTTTCTCTGAGATGGGTGTTTGTGCTATTATTGGAATTTGTTCTTCGTGCATTGGAGATCTAGGGCTTCCTCTTGTGGTTGTTGTTGACGCACAACAAGTGGTATCAGAGTTTCCCAGGTTTCGCGTGGGATTTTCTGTCGATTCGGAGGGCATCAGGAGTTGATTCGGTGGGGATCGTGTGTAGATCTTAGATCAGCGGTAGTCTTGTTCGTGGGATCGTGTGTCGATCTCAGAACAACGCAAGGAGTGCTCAAGGAATCATTGGTGGAGTAGATCCGGTCAGAAACTCAATCTAGGGTTTCGTGAAGAAGGTAAAAATCTGATTTTTATCGAAGTTTGTTATCTATTTCCAGTTGGTTTTTCGCATACATAGAGGATCCAGTTAGATAGATGGCAGAAGAAAGTACTTCAGTTAGGACCATGAATCCTCATCCGAGGATTGACGTGGTGAAGTTTAATGGCACAAATAATTTGGGATGTGGAGGTGCGAGGTTATGGATGCCCTAAATGCATCGAACCTCGAGGATACTCTACTTCTGAAGAAGAAGCGAAGCTTAACCACTGATGAAGAGTGGGAGAAGATGAACAGGTCTGCGTGTGGCTTGATTAGGTCGTGTCTAACACAAGACATCAAATATCTTGTATTACACGAGACATCTGCGAGGCAGTTGTGGGAGACCCCTGAGAAGAAATATCTGACCAAGAGTGTGGAATCGCGATTGCAGCTGAAGAGCAAGCTGTATGGGTTTCAGATAAAGAAGGGGTGCTCCGTGAATGAACATATAAACCGCTACACGAAGTTTCTTACAGACTTGGTCAATGTGGATGTCAAGATAGATGAGGAAGATAAGGCGGTAATCCTCCTGAACTCACTCCCGGCGGAGGAGTATGAGACATTCACATTAACCTTCATAAATGGTAGACAGACTCTGGACTATCATGAAGTGTCGTCTGCATTGGCAAATTATAAGACGAGGAGAAAGGAGAGAAAGCCTTCTCAGTCAAGCTCATCAGCAGAGGCGCTAGCAGAAGAGGCAGGGGTTCATCGAGGAAGGGCAAAGAGGAAAGAGAAGATCGAAGTCCAGGCCGGGTTATAGGGATCTAAAGAAGAACCAGTGGCCTTCTGCAGAGAATTAGGGTACTAAAAAGTGGACTGTCCAAAGTTCAAAGGGAAGAAGAAGGAGTCGAAGACTGAGGCAAATCTTGCAAAGGTGGTTAGTACTCAGAGCAGTAACCCACAGGCAGATGGATCAGACTCAGACTCGTCGGTGTTCTCATTCTCAGTCACTACTCCCATCGTAGATTACTCAGGAGATAATGAGTGGATTTTGGATACTGGTGCTACATACCATGTATACCCTAATCGGGATTGGTTTTCTACCTTTGAGAAGCTGGAGGGGTGTTTAGTCGTTATGGGCGATGATCATCCATGCATCATGGAGGGTGTAGGTACAATCCAAATAAAAATATTTGATGGGATGGTAAGGGAACTGAAGGAAGTGAGGTATGTACCTCAATTGAAGAGAAACCTGATCTCTGTTGGAGCTTTAGAGTCATTGGCCTTGTGGTTTCAATTAAGGAAGGAGTCCTTAGGATGACAAAAGGCTCGATGGTGGTATTGAAGGCCGATCGCCGGAACAATCTATACTACTTGAAGGGTAGGTAGTACGGTGATAGGGCAAGTGGCGGCTTCTACCAGTTCAGATGAAGACTCAACCAGGCTGTGGCACATGAGGCTGGGGCATGCAGGAGAGAAGTCATTGCAAACTCTTGCAAGGCAAGGGTTATTGAAGGGTGCCGAAACCTGCAAGATGAAATTCTGTGAACACTGTATCATCGGGAAGAAGACCAAGGTGAAGTTCGGCACAGCAACACATTGCACCGAGAGGATTCTTGACATGTTCACACTGACGTTTGGGGACCTACCAAGACTGCATCAATTGGAGGTAACCATTACTTTGTGTCGTTTATTGATAACTATTTTAGGCGTTGCTCGGTATATACCATGAGACACAAAGGAGAAGTCCTATAACTGTTTGTGAAGTAGAAGAACTTGGAGAGAAGTACGGGAAGGAAAATTAAGGTCCTTCGTTCAGATAATGGAGGAGAATACAAATCCGATCCTTTCCTTCAGCTATGCCTTGATGAGGGCATAGAGAGACACTTCACAGTAAGAGAGACACCGCAACAGAATGGGGTAGCGGATAGGATGAACAGGACTTTGCTAGAGAATGTCCGGTGTATGTTGTCCAATGCCAGTTTATCGAAGAAGTTCTGGGCTGAGGCTTTGGCATATGCATGCTACCTTGTGAATAGGTTACAGTCGTCTGCGATAGGGGGAAAACTCCTCTCGAGGCTTGGTCGGGAAAAACAGCTGCTGACTATGATTTGCTAAGGGTGTTTGGTTGTCCAGCCTATTATCATGTCAAAGATGATAAGTTAGACCCAAGAGCAAAGAAGGGTGTGTTCGTCGGTTTCAAGAGGGGAATCAAAGGGTTCAAGATCTGGGATCCAACGGACAAGAAGTTTCTTCTCAGTAGGGATGTCACTTTTGATGAGGCTTCTATGTTGAAGCCTAAGTTCTCTCAGCAGGTGGAGACTAGCAAGACCAAGGAGGTATCGCAGCAGGTGGAGAATGATGCAAATCCACCATCTCTAGAGAGTTCAGCATCGGTGAGGATCATACCTAGAGTGACACAGGGAAGTGATCAAGCAGTTGAAGAAGATGCTGATGTTGAAGAGAGTCAAGAATAGATCATGGGTAATATTCCTGACTCTACTGCAGTTGAAAGACCAAGGAGAAACACTAGGAGACCAGGTTGGCTCATTACAGATATGGTCGTGGCGTATGCACTTCCGGTTGTTGAGGAGGCTATCCCGTCCACCTTCAGAGAAGCTGAGATCAGTTCGGAATCGAAGATGTGGAAAGAAGCCATGAAAGAAGAGATGAAGTCTCTCTACAAGAATGACACTTGGGAACTCACTAGGTTGCCCAAAGGGAAGAAGGCTATAGGCTGTAAGTGGGTGTATGCTAAGAAGTAGGGATCTCTCAAAGAAGATTCAGTGCGCTACAAGGCCAGATTGGTAGCTAAGGGCTATGCTCAGAGGGAAGGAATTGACTACAATGAGGTATTCTCTCCTGTTGTAAAGCATTCGTCGATTCGTATTTTATTGGCTTTGGCACAGTACGAGTTGGACCTTGATCAACTCGATGTAAAGACCGTCTTTCTCCACGGTGATCTAGAGGAAGAGATCTACATGACTCAGCCAATAGGGTTCAAGACTGCAGGGAAGGAAGAAATGGTGTGTAACCTGAAGAAATCGCTGTATGGACTAAAGCAGTCTCCAAGACAGTGGTACAAGCGGTTCGACAACTTCATCAGAGGGAAGAAGTACACACGCAGCCACTATGACCCATGTGTGTACTACAACAAGCTACCGACAGGGGAGTATATCTATTTACTTCTGTATGTAGATGATATGCTGATTGCTTCGAGGTCGAGATCTGCAATTGATGCACTGAAGAGGGATCTATCTTTAAAGTTTGAGATGAAGGACCTTGGTGAAGGAAGGTGTTAGGCATGAAAATCACAAGAGACAGAAAGGTTGGCAGGGTGAGCTTGACTCAGAAGGGGTATTTGCAAAAGGTACTACAGAGGTTCAACATCGGCAAGGATGCGAGTCTGTAAGTACACCTATGACTCCTCATTTCAGGTTATCTGCTAAGATCTCTCCGAAAAATATTCAAGAGCGTGAGTATATGACTCACGTCCCATATGCTAACGCAGTCGGTAGTCTTATGTACGCTATGGTGTGTACGAGACCAGATCTGTCACAAGTTATCTCTATGGTCAGTAGATATATGCATGATCCGGGACAGGGTCATTGGGAGGCAGTGAAGTGAATCTTGAGGTACATCAAAGGAACCATTGATGTAGCTCTGGTATTTGAGAAGGACTCCACGGGGAAGCAAGATTGCATCGGATATGTTGATTCCGACTATGCTGGTGACCTTGACAAGCGCCGGTCTACAACAGGGTATGTCTTTATATTCTCTCAAGCACCGGTGAGTTGGCGCTCCATACTGCAGTCTACGTTACATTGTCTACCATAGAAGCTGAGTATATGGCTATGACGGAGGCTATGAAGGAGGCAATCTGGCTTCAAGGCTTGCTTGATGACTTGGGGGTGGAATAGGATCTGCTGAAAATTAACTGTGACAGTATGAGTGCTATTTACTTAGCCAAGAACCAGGTCTATCATGCACGGACGAAGCACATCGACGTCAGGTTCCATTTTGTTCGGGAGATTCTAGAAGAGGGTGATATTGAACTGCTGAAGATTCACACATCGGAGAATCGCGCCGACATGCTTACTAAGGTGGTATCAGGAGTCAAGTTTGCACATTGCAAGGCTTTGCTCCACGTCCTTCATGTAGCTTGAGCTTGCTGAAGCTCATTTGGATGAACTACGGATGGCTTGATCCCTTGGGCAGGGTACGTAGGCAACCACACTGGTGCAGCCACTTTCGAGTCGATGATCAGTTCGGCTCAGATTTGGAAGAATCTTCACCGAGGTGAAGAATTGTAGGAAGAGAGAGGATGTCGTCGAGGAAGTCGACGAGGGTCTTCGCCAAAAGGAAACAGCAGCAACAGCAGAGCAGCAGCAGGAGAACGGTCGACCGGCCCGGTCGACCGCCCGCAGTAGCAGCAGATCGGTCGACCGGTCCGGTCGATCGACGTGCACCACATGCACAAGGCATAGCAGCAGATCGGTCGACCAGTCCGGTCGACTGACGTGCACCACATGCACAAGGCATTAGCGGTCGACCGGTCCGGTCGACCGCAGAAGGAGATCGATCGACCGCCCGGTCGACCGACTGAAAGTGCCTAACTCTCGGTTAGGCACGGTCGACCGGCCCGGTCGACCGACAGTCGGGTCGGGCTGTTTTTTGCTGAATTGAAATCTGTTGTACTTAAGGGCGGATTTTCTAGGGTTTTGTCGTAGTTGAAAAATAGGCAGCTCTCTTGATAATCAGAGGTGTTGCAGAAATTGTAATTGATTCATCAAATCAAATCATAGAAACTCTCTTTCCTTGCCCCGAGGACGTAGGCGACAAGGCCGAACCTCGTTAAATCTGTGTTTCGTATTCTTTCTCTGAGATTGGGTGTTTGTGCTGTTATTGGAATTTGTTCTTCGTGCATTGGAAATCTAGGGCTTCCTCTTGTGGTTGTTGTTGACGCACAAACAATAATGATTTCACTCGAATTGATTCTAAAGGTTTCTCTATCTATAGGAGATGAAAGAGTGGTCCTACAACCATTCTCAAGAATTTTGTTGTCAATTCTTCATGGGTGGTTCCATACAATCCTTTTCTCCTCCGCAGGTTCCGGTCTCATATCAATGTTGAAGTTTGCACTCATTTGAAGATGGTGAAGTACTTATTCAAGCATGTTCACAAGGGTCCAGATCATGGAACAGCTTTGATGAAGGGTCCTGTCAAAGATAAAATGATGAGATAAAACAGTATTTATATGCACGTTTTATAAGTGTTGCAGAAGCAACATGGCGTATTTTTGAGTTTAGCCCGTACAAGAGATTTCCACCTGTGGAGTGCTTGAGATACCACCTCCCAAATCAACAAGAAATCTACTTTTATGAGAATGGAAGCGTTGAACAATTGGTTCATCTAAAAGAAGTTCAAAAACAATGCTTACTGAATGGTTTGTAGCTAATAAAGCTTACCCGCATGCTCGATCACTTCTCTACACTAAATTTCTTGATTTATTTGTCTGGGACATACAAAATCTAGCTTGGAACCCCAGGAAAAGAAGTTTCTCAATAGGACGTCTTGCATGCGCGCAACCTAGCTCTGGGGAGCGGTATTACTTGCGCATGTTATTGAATGTGGTTAGAGGTGCAACAAGTTTTAAGGATTTATGTACTGTTAATGGAGTTGTTGAACCAACTTTTAAAGCAACTTGCACTACGCTTGGTCTTTTGGATGATGACAATGAATGGACAATGACAATAACTGAGGCATCAAATTGATCCAGTGCAACAGAACTAAGATTATTGTTTGCATTTATACTTATTTATTGTGAAGTGATTCATCCAAAAAAACCTATGGGAAAAGAATGGAAAGTTCTAACTGACGACTACCAATACCAAATTGAAAAAAGAAACCCCAGTACTCACATAGAGCTTACTCATCAGCAACTACAAAATCAAGGTTTGACTGACATAGAGGAAATTCTGTCGCATAATGCCCAAAGTCTGAAAAATTATCCACCAATGCCAATTCCAAAGATCCATGATGATATTGGGGTGCATAATCAGCTAATATATGATGAGGTAAATTATAACAGCGAAACCCTTGCAGCTGAATTAAATGAATTGAAAATTGGCCTCAATACTGATCAGCGAAAACCATATTTAGCAATACTGAATTCATGTGAAAGGTAGTTGGGAGAACTTTTCTTTGTTTATGGTGGTGGAGGAACTGAAAAACGTATATTTGGAGAACATTGATTACACACCTCCGTGGTGAGAAAAAAATTGTTCTTGTTGTTGCTTCATCAGGTATTGCTTCTTTGCTCTTGCCAGGTGGCCGAACTGCACGCTCAAAGTTTAAGATACCAATAGACATAACTGAATTTTCAACTTGCACAATAAAGCAACAATCAAATTTAGCAAAGCTCATACACCAAACATCTTTGATTATTTAGGATGAAGCTCCCATGACTATTAGATATGCCTTCGATGCAGTTGATAGGACTTTCAGAGATCTTGCAGCTCATGATCCAAGAAATGGCTTTACACATAAATCATTTGATGGTAAAACTGTCGTCTTAGGAGGAGACTTCCGACAAATCTTGCCTGTTGTTGCCAAGGGTCATCGTGAGGATATTGTAGCAGCTTCGCTACATAGATCCCCACTTTGGCGGCATTGCAAGCTTTTCTTGCTCACAAAAAATATGAGAATGGAAAACCTCTCAATGATCCATCACTTCATTCTGAGGTAGAGCATTTTGCAAATTGGGTTTTAGATATTAGGAATGGAAATATAGAAGGAATAGAAACAAGTGATGGCTCTGATACGATATGTATACCCATACCACAAGATTTACTTATTGAACAATCTCTAGGCCTTGACGGTCTTATAAATGCAATTTACCCACAAATACATACCAATTTTGAAGATATTTCATTTCTGCAGGAAAGAGCAATCTTGGCACCAACAAATGAACAAGTATCAGCTATAAATGATTGCATACTCTCTTTCCTACCAGGAGATTTTGTACATATTTAAGTGATATAAAACTCTCAGTTTCTACACTAGTGCAGAAGAATGAATTACTCTATACAACAGAATTTCTTAATTGTTTAACTACTTCTGGCCTTCCAGACCATTCCTTAGCTGAAAATAGGTGCTTCTGTCATCCTTCTTCGAAACATCAATCAAAATTTCGGATTATGCAATGGGACGCGTCTGATCATTACAAGACTGGCTTCAAAAGTTATTGAAGCGAGGATCATGACCGGATCTCACAGACAATGGCGAATTTCCTTTGTTATGAAGCATACCCAGTTCCCCCTTAGGCTTGCTTGCAACATGTAGGAATTTTCCTATGCACACCTGCCTTCTGTCATGGACAACTTTATGTTGCTGTTTCCAGAGCAACATCACGCCAATCGCTCCTCTTAGGAGAACAAACTGATATACCTCCTAATTACACAGCAAATATAGTGTATAAAGAGGTTTTACAAGCTGTCATGGATCAATCAAAATTAGATATGATACACATTGT